>JAQGBH010005923.1:0-13391 GCA_034698265.1 Sminthurinus aureus | reverse complement strand
TACTGTACTCACTAGTCCCTACACAACCAACATACCCCCATTCAATTCCCGAAAAGACATGTCAGATACTTTACTTGTTAGCCAGAATCAGCCATTTCTCAACGGGGACTCAGACGCCGCGGCGACGCCAACGGATACGGATTTTTTAAGAGTGTAGGATAAAATTTTTACTATAATTGTTTTTGTACAGGATTGAAAGCACCAATGAAGAGTGAAAAGACGAGCGCTCCATAGGTCCCACTTCCGCCATATTTGCAAGATAATCCGCAAAACTGAAGAAATATATTGAAAGTAACTTGTCTGGCAGACTGCAAAAGATCCGTGATTGCAAGAGCAAGTAAAATCTGCGTGAGTGGACTCCTTTTCATCTCGTTCTGAGAAAAAATGAGGATGTTGACCACATTCAGGATTATTCCGAAGACGGCGATGGTTGTTGTCAAATACAAAGCCACTTTGATTTCATACTCGAGCCAAAACCTTCTAAACTCGTCTCCACAGTAAAGAGAGGAATTTGTGTAGAATAAAGCTTGTTCAAGTGAACTTGCTTGGGCGAGTGAACCTGAACAGCCAGACATTCTGTAGATGAAAATTAAATTACTATGTTAAAATTTGACACGAGTTTCACACGTCCATTTTTTGAATAAAAGAAAATAATTTGTACTGTTATTTGTACTGTCTAGCGTTTGCAGTTTGCAGTTGCAGTCAAAAAGTCAAAGTGAACGAACTTTGCTGAACTCAACTGCAACAGGAACTGAATTATTTTTAGTAGGGTTCTGCGAAATTCAAACCTCAAATATTATATAAAAAACCCAACGTCATTGACAAGGAAACGAAGAACAAAGAGGAAGTCTAAAAAATGAGCGACAGAAACAATGAAATAAAGAAAGAAGGAGGAAAATTCTAATTTTTTCATGTACGGGCAACAAATTGTAAATTGAACATTTTACTACGACAATTTTGTTCAAAATAAATTTATTGCCAATTTGAATTGATTTTTTATTATTTTATTTTAGCATATCTTCATACAAATCATGAACAATTTGTGGATATTCCTTTTTCATCTCTTTGAGCCAGTCTCGGTTTTCAAAGTCCTTGGCACATCTAAAATGAACCAGAGAAAAAAAACGGAAAAATTCACTCCCTTTTTCAAAAACCACGGAAACTGAAAATGAGTAATTCAAAATTCAAAACATGTATTTTGTCTCGATGTCTCACGTGTTGACAAAACGAAGGATTTTGGGCAAGAGTTTTTCTGGACTGTGAAGATGAGCCAAAACTAGAATGTCCAGTGCATTTTCAACCTTGAGATTTTCCAAGAGGATCTTTTCACACTTTTGTTTGAGACTGAGCACTTGATATTTGTCACTGATTTTGAGCAGTTCTCCAGCATTTTCCGCCAGACTCTCTGTTTCTCCAGTGTAGACAAACTCCAAAAATCCCTTCAGCGTCTGAGCAGAAACATCCTTAATCTTGACCACATTCTCTTTTGATTCCTTCATGTCCGAATTGAACATTGCAGCAAATGCAGGACTTTGAGCTGGGTATAAAATACAAAATACAAAATCAATCCAAACAATTGAACATTTTAAAATCAAAACAAATTATTTTGTAATTTTTTGTGTATTTTTTTAACAACCTGCCAACATTATTTTGGACGCTGGAAATCGAACATTGTCACTTTCTAATGTCACATCAGCATAATTTTCATTGAGCAACAAGGATTTCACCTGCTTGGTGACCAAAGCCTGGTTTTCGGATTCTGATTCCAGTTCGGATTTGAGTCGGCGCGTTGAAACTTGAATGTAGAAACAGAGTGAGCCAGCGACCAGCCATTCACTTGATGTCTTTGAATGAGCCTCAATGTTAAATTTTTCAACCTCTCCACATTCCTGTCCTTGAACAAATGTTCCGTTTCTAACTGATCCTGTAACAATTAAAGTGATTGCTTTTGTACTACATTTATTTTACAACATTTTCCTCATATTGCTTCAAAGTAAACGATTGAAAAGTGACAACAGAAGCTTGAAAAACAGTAGCGCAGCCAGTTCAAATTTTTTGGTAGCCAGCTTAAGGTTTTGGTAGGCAGCTGCAGTTTTTTGGTAGGCAGCTCAATTTTTTGTAGGCAGTTCAATTTTTCTGGTAGCCAGCTCAATGTTTTGGTAGGCAGCTGCAGTTTTTTGGTAGGCAGCTCCATTTTAAGTAGGCAGCTCATACTTTTTGGTAAGGCAGCTCAATTTTTTGATGGGCAAATAAAATTTTTTGGTAGGTATAAATGCAGAAAACAGTTTTACATAGAGCAAATTTCTTCGAAATCACCCAGAAACCTCCTTTAATTGGCCATTTCCTAAGAATCTTTCAAAATTTGGTTAGGCCTGTGCCTACCTGGTCTACCATTGGCTACGCTACTGTTGAAAAACAAAACAAATACATGAAATTTCCATACCACGCCATTTGATTTTATTCATTTTGTCCACAAGACAGATTTGATATGTTGCATGGATCTGCTCTTTTGCCCGAGAGTGGACCAGTTGCAAACCAGCCATGGCCCAATCCCTCTTCAAGTGGCGAAATTGAACCGTCCTATTTAAAATTTAAAATTTAAACCACGTCAGAAATTTACCAACATATAAAAAATTGGAATAAGCCGCTAGACTATGGGATTATGCAAAGATCAAAGATTAATCAGCTCAAAGTATTAAATGATGATTTTACTTATTTTAAATAATAAAATAATAGTACAAATTGTATTTGAATAATTGAATTTACCACTTGTCTCCATGTTTTGGATCTCCGTAAAAATTGGGCGAATTAATTTTACTCGCTTTTTCTTTCAACCCGGCAAAGGCACGGCTTTGGATGTCGAAGGAAAATTGGAAATGAGACGTGATGAATTGTTCCTCGGCTGATTGGATTGAATCGTCAACTTTCTTCTCGAGAATAGATATCATTTTCCCAAAATATTATTCAAGTGGAGTTGCTCTCAAATTGAATAATTTTTAATATTTAATATTCTGTAAATTGTAAATGGTACAATATTTATTTATGTGTTGGCTGCGTACAATGTACTTGTGTGATTTGTGTCAGTGTACTGGCAAAGACAAAGTCAGAGGCAAATGTTAATTTCTCCTTTCCTCTCTGTTTATTGCTGAATGACAATTTTAAGTGTACAAGAAAAGATGCTGAAAATGCAAAAGTCCAGGCCTGGATTAGATCGGCAATCGGCATTAGTCATCGGTCATTGGTGATTAGAATTTACAAGTGAAACTACAACTCGAGCACAAAAAGGTCTCACATTTCCAACGTTTATAACTCTCAAAGCTCAACGCAAGCAGCTCGAGTATCGAGAATGGAATGAAAAAGGCTGAGAATCCAAATTAATGTGCTGACTCATGGTTTTCACCGAATGGCAACCTTTCCCTTCTCGTTTTTGCAACCCTCTGGAATATGGAATATTGAATTTGGCAGAGAGACAGAAAATGAGACACAGCCTTCCAGCTCCCATTTCAACATGAGAACAAAATTTTCTGTGTACAAGAAAAGAATAACAATTGTCTGGAACTGGATTTGAAATTCGAATTCCTAAACCAACAGCATCAATTGCAGTTAAAACTAGTTGTCCGTTTCCCATTCATTATTCAGTCATGTTCCTATTTCCTATTCAAGAAAAATCTTGTTGCCATAGGAGTTATTTCACACATCAAATCAACACCAATCATTTCGCTTCAACCTTTGTTGCATGCAAAATTGCCATTGGCATAAAAATTTTGCCCTTTAAATAAAACCAAATTTAACAATAAGATTAACAATTTCAACACCAAAAATGTGCCTGTAAATTTCTCAAAAATGTCAATTCCAGAACCATTAATCGAAATGGAGGTAATTTGAAATTAGCACTCAGATTTTCCCGCTAGTTTTTACAATATTCGAATATTCAATATTCATTTCTTAAAATATGCCTTTGATTTTCTTTCGGTAGTGGTTTTACACTAGTGCAGATTTGACATTTCAAGTAGATGAGCCAGAATCAGAGCAAAATCCTTGCGACAATTTTACATTGACCTCTGACCTCTCCGTAGATGCTTTTGAAGGGCAGCTGTCCATGTAATTATTATTATTAATGTTCCAGGTCTACTTTTGAAATCCTTTTGAAAAAAAGCGTAAAAAACGAAGATTTTCACCTGTCATATTGATTATTGATTACAGACACTTTTGCCTAACGGACCAAAATATTCCTTCGGAGGTCAAAGGTCACAAAGGTCAAATTCAAAATTCACAAGAAAATGAATTAAAACTCCGGGTGAGTAAAGAGGTCGCCGCCAGATGGCAGACAAAGTCAGTTCAAGTGAACGAGTGTGAATATATTGAACGACTGAGGTGGAAAACTTGCGGAGTTCAATTTCAATTTTGCCTCGTTAAACTCAACTTTTACCATTGTCGCCAGAATCAGGAGGACAAGGACAACAATTCCAATGTTGCCCTTGTCAAATGTTAGCAGAAAAAAAAGAAAACAATGCAAAAATCTATTGTACATTGTACATGCTAAAATTTGAGGTAAACGCGGGCTTTTTTATTATTATTTTTTATTTTGTAGATTTGCATCTGGATCAAATGTTGAGAAAGGCGGATTGTGGTTGCGACATCTATGATCTTTTTTCCTGCTACAAGTACAATGAGTGTAAAAAATTCCCGGTTCAAAATGATCAAGATCCTTATCACTACATGATGGTGAGTCAAGATTTTCCGTGTTTTTGCTCCCGCCACCAGCTGGAGCCACTTGTCGTCGATCTACCAATAATAATAATGCAAGTGAAACCTTCGGAAAATTCAGTGGAAGAGAATGAAGACGATGACGAGCCATCAATGAAAAAACAAAAAATTCCTAATCAACAAACCAAAGGAATTTACGCCCATGCGGAATTTATTTTTGCTAGAAACCTGGCTAAACCCGGATCAGCCAAATTAGCAGAAAATGAAAAAGACAAAAAAACTGACAATGAAATCCAACCATTTAAAAATGAAATTAGTGAGAATCAATCAACTGAAAAAGAAGAAGAGGAAGAACTGATAACTTTTAAGTTCATTGGAACTGGAGCTGAAACTGAAACTAGAGAAATTATCCAAGTGCCAAAAAATATTTTGATGCGTGAGATTTTAATTAATGGTTTTGATTTTCTGGAAATTTGTAAGGATTTTCAAAGGATAAATTTATTCTTTGGTTTGTCTTTTTCTTTTATAGGAAGTGAAATGCTAAAGCGGATGCTGGAATCGCCAATGGCTGAATCTCTATCCAAGGAAATTCTAGTACTCACTAATTTTATAAAACATGCTGAGCTACAGGATTTTCTGGATGGTTTGGCGGGCGCTTGGACAATTTGTCACATGGAGGAAAATCATCTAAATTTCCCGCTTTTACTCCAGCGGCTCAAGATTTGTGACTACTACCAGGCGACTGAATTAACGGATCTCATTTTAAAAATGCTGATTGGGAATCCAAACTCGATGATTAGTCTAGACCACGCCTTGGATTTTTACACCGCTGGATGTCGCTACAACTCGCCGTGTCTGCGTCAGAGGGCGCTGCAGTATCTTACGTGGTAAAAATTGGGACCGGTGTTAGAAATATCAAAAATTGCGCCAGTTTTTTTTATACTGCATTTTGATTGTTGATTTTGGGATTTTAGGAACAAGGACAAAATTATCAAGGACAAAGAGGCTAAAAATGTAATGCAACATTTTTTAATCCAGAAATTGACCAACGAGAATCAAGATGAAGCATTTTTCAATGAATTTCTCCAAGTTGACCTTTGACCTTGATTGACCTTTGCATTAAAAATGTATCTTAAAATACAAAATTCAACACCCTGAGAAATGAAGCCAAATTAGCTATCGCGTATTGTGTCAAGTTATTTAATATATATATACTATACACTTTACACTGACCCCCTTTTAAATCCCAAGATTTCTGAAATCTGCCGCCTGAATTTCAATGTTTTTTTGCACTTTCTAAAAATAGTGTTTTTTTTTGTGTTTTGACAATCATTGAAAATTCTCCTTGACTTACGGATTACGGGAAAATCATAAATTTCACTCAGCGTACTCAATAAAGTGAAATGTAAAAATCTATTTTTTTTTAGATTGAGCTTGTGTGTAAATTCATACTGTAATTTGTAATGCATTGTATTTGTTTTTACAATAACACAAAACGACACTACTCGATTCTAAGAGAAAACAGTACTTGTTCGAATATAGCTATTTCTCTTAGCCCAAACTATATTTGCCACAACAAAAAAAACTGAAAAACTGATACTTAAAAGTTGCTTTGTCAATGTAAAAAAAATATTTCAGGTACCACTAGAATCTAGAATACACACAACGTCAAAGTCCTTTCCTCACACGAAGTCTGATTTGTGGTTTTACACAAAAACCCACCATTTACTACTCATCATGAGTAAATGGTTATATTGAGTGAGAGAAGGGTCAAAGAAGGGTGGAGAAGAACGTCTGAGGAGAATAGAATTCCCATCACGTATTTTGGTCCGGCGTCAATTAAAGTGGGCCGTATCCTTCGAGATTATGGCCTTTCAACTTGCTACAAACCCGTGAATAAACTTGGACCTAAACTGTTACCACCAACAGAAGGGGAAAAACCAGGAGTGGAACAATTCAAATGGTTGTCAGAATAAAAACGTTTGAATTCTGCATGAAAATATTTGTATTCTGTTTATTTTTCTTTGGATCCTTTTGTCCAGAAAACATAAAATATTAATGTTTTCACTAATAATTTTGGATTTGCCTACAAATGAAAAATGATAAAAACCACATTTACTTGAAGTTTACATTCAATTAAGACTTTTGCCCTCGTTTTAATTGTCTATCTTTTTCCCATTTTATGTAGCAAAACTTGAAACTCATGACATAAATTTATCATCTTTGAGCATGAGATATGGCGACATCAGGGGATTTTTTCTGTCAACACTAAAGTTCGTGAACGTTCCAGGTCAAGAATGAAGAAGGCCCTTCAATCTCAACACAGTTACCCTTTTACATGAATCGAATGTTTTTACTGACAGAGTCAGTAAAATGCTATGAAAAATTCAATGAAAGAATTACATTTTAAGTTTGGAGCTTTCTATGAAATCTTGATCACACTGTATATTTAGGCCGAAATTATTTCTTTTATTTTATTAACTTGTTACAAGGGAAGGGCAGGTGCATTCACATGCAAAAAAATAAGCATAGTTAAGTACAATGTGAAAGAACGTTTAGTTTTCTCCTACCTCTAACTTTTTACAGCTAATATGAACTACTAATGAATAATAAAGTGCAATGAGTTTTACAAATGGCAAATATCGATAAATCAAGTGCAATGAAACACTCTTTTTGTTATTTCACTCTTTTCCTATTAAAATGTTTGATTTTTAGCGGGAAACCACACTTAAAAGCGTGTAATGACAATTTGCTAAGTACTTAATTATTGTATTCACATACGAGTGATTTCACTGTTGTTGTTATTTGCATAAAGTGCTCTAGTGTGCAAAGTGGGCTGGTGATGAACCGTGCGCAATTAATAATTAGATTGTCATTCAAAAGTAAAAACTCTAGAAAAATAAATTAAAGTCTCCACAGGAACAATTTTACATCGTCCAAGACAACAAAATAACCATACTAAATTGGTTTTAGTCCACTGCCCCATTGCATTGGTTTCAGGCTAAAACTTTCAGCTAAGGGAATTGTAAAACAGGAGTTAAAATTTGCCATTATTGTTTTGTTTCGGGACAGAAAATGCTTAAGGACATGGGGTATTTGTCAAAGGGATATTTTGTAAAAAGTGTCATCTTGCAGGGCTCACAACTCCCAAACGGCTGCACCGATCTTCATGATCGACATGTCAAATGAAAATTGGGTTCTTTAGCTGTTTCCTATAATGTGCCATTTTGACGAAATCGATCATCTTCGAGGTTTTACGAAGGTTACCCCGGAGGACACTATTTTTAGAATTTTTTGAGTGGCAATTTTTAAAAAATCAGTACGGCCAAACCGCGAACAGGAAAAATCTGAAAAAAATCAGAGGACCTTTTGGTAGTCAGAGTTAGTATAAAAAAATCAGCGGGTTGAAAATCTGCCGTTTCCGGACTTTACGGCGGGAAATAGGATCCCACAGGAATATTGTTTTTCCAGTGAATTCTGGCAAAAACTCTTTCCCGCCGTAAAGTCCGGAAACGGCGGATTTTCGACCCACTGATTTGTTTACACAAACTCCAGACTATCAAAAGGTCCTCTGATTTTTTTCAGATTTTTCCTGTTCGCGGTTTGGCCGTACTGATTTTTTAAAAATTGTCACTCAAAAAATGCTAAAAATAGTGTCCTCCGGGGTAATCTTCGTAAAACCTTGAAGATGATCGATTTTGTCAAAATGACGCAACATAGGAAACAGCTAAAGAACCCACCTTTCATTTGACATGTCGATCATGAAGATCGGTGGAGTAGTTTGGGAGTTGTGAGCCCTGCGAGATTCAACAATTTTCTTTGAAACTTGGCCCCATGTCCTTAAGCTTTGGAATTAAAACCAGTTTAATTTTTATATCTATTTTGTACATAGGTTGCATTCCTCCGTCATTTGACGGGTATTAACACTAGTAAATTTTATAAACGAGTTTGTTCATAATGCTCATGGGTTTGAGAGCATATTCTTCACTGATGAAAGTTTGTGCCGTCTTCATCATATCTTCACTCGGTTCATTTTCTTTAATACCCTTATTTTTGTCGTAGATATAAATTGTCAATTTTTTCAAATCTACATCAAAAGCAGACAAGGAAAATAATTAAAATAGTTACATACTGAATGAAAATACAACTCGAGCTAAATTAAATTTAAAATTTCAATAGTTAACAATTAACAAGCCATATTGAAAATGAAATTGAAAGATTGCAGACAGATTAATTTTACCTTTGAGCTCCAAAATTGACATATTTTTCCTCTCTGCTTTAAATTCTGATTTAGAAACGTGTAAATCCCACTTGCTCAATAATTCTTCAGCCTTATGCAAATCATAAAGACGTTGACAATCCTCTGGTGAAAATCCAGTGATACAGGAGTCAATAGCTGGAAAAGTATTGGCTGAACTGTTCACTTCAATGTCTAGCCTCAACGACTGGAGTTTCTTCAAATATGTCCAAATTGCCAAGGCAACATCCGGAAAATTTTCTAAAGGGCCACATCCATCTGAGTCACTGATGTCAAAAAGTAACAAATTTGGACACATGACAGAAATTTGGGCAATGGAGTTGCTATTCAATTCTTCCTTTATTACTTGAAGATTCTCTAGCGTTGGAAGAGGAGTGATGGAATCAAGACAAGGGAATGCAGTAGTCCAAGGTATTTGCAGCACTACATATAACAGAAAATGAGGCAACATATTATTTAGAAAGGGTTGATGATATGAAAAAATGTTTTAAAAAGGACTAACTTTTGTTTTGTTTTTTTAAAGAAAAAAAGTGTACTCACCGAGAGAACGCAGAGCAGGAAAAGTATCTTGCAGTTTTTTTCCAGGCGGAATGATTGGCTCTGAAGTACCACAGAAAATGTACAAGCTGCGGAGTCTGCTGAAGCGTGGAAGTTTAAGTTGTTGTAGAAATCCTAATGCATCCGTGGACAATTCTCTTAATGTATCTTTACTCGTTTCAAAGAGATTGGTGAGAAAAGATGCAGAAGGTAACCAAATACTATTGTTCTTGTACACACGGGGCATAGTCAACTCAAGTTTCTTCAGTTTAAATGCCAGCGGTGCAGATGCTTGAGATTTCACTAGATTTTCAAAAAGATCATTATATCCTAGTTCTTGGTATTGAATACAATGAATTTTTCCCAATGATTGAACAAGATTGAAATTTTCTACACACAGATCATATTCGCTGCCCCAAAAACGTTCAAGCTTTTGCAAATTGATCGCAGCCTCCAGAATATCAGTGGCAATTCCAGTGTGTTTTGACAAGAAACCTGGATTTATATAAAGGGATTTGAGATGTGGAAGTTGAACTGCTTCTGTTGTTGTTGTGCTTTTTTCTTCTTGTTTTGATGTATCCGGATTTTTTTCATTGGTTGTTTTTCGTTTTGTTTTTGTTGGAAATAGTTGAATTTCGGATGAGTTTGGAGTTACACAGTCATCAAGATCAAGGCCGAATTCTTGAAGTTTTGGAAGTTGAATCAAAAGTAAATATCTCAACTTCCGTGTCAGTTTTATCAGCTCGTCATCTGTAGAAATAGGTTTAATTTCCAATTTAAGACATTTAATATTTTCTCCAAAATCATGAATAAATTTGAGCCAATCATGATCATCAAAGGTTGAAGTGTCAACTTGACAGAGGAAGCGAGAGTATGGGAAATTATTTGATGGATCAAAACAATTTATAAAATTACGAGGACTCCTTTTTTCTTTTGTGCCTTCAGCTAAAAGATTTTTACTTCCTTCACAACAACCCATTGGGATTTCTACATCTTCTCTTGATTTAAGTATTTCACTCACCATCCCACACCATTTACGATTCAAAACACGACAGGCAGATAGGTTTTTGATATCTATATACTGAAGGATTTTCATCAACATCTACAGTGGACAACGAAAAAGAAAAATTATTATTTTTTTTTTGTCATAATGAATTAAATTTGCATCATTTGGTTATAATTTTTCCATCAAGCATCACGTATTTTAGATTGCATTTATTTATTATCTACTTTTGCATGTAAATTTTTAAAAACAGTATTTTACCTCTGGGGGCAAGTTGCTAATGAAAGATTTATTAATATCAATATCTTGTTCTTCAGGATCTGTCTCTGATTCCATCTTCAACTTTTTTTCTGGTTTCCCCTCGTCAACTTGATCTTTCCTATTGAGTTCAGCTGATGCTTCTTGACTGCATTTCATTTTATGTCAAACAATAATAATTATTATTAGTCCAATGATGATAGTTGAATGTTGAACGCTTTTATAATCCCGTATAATTAACACGTGAACATTCAAAAAATGAATCATTCTGCGTATTAAAATATTAAAAGTTACACTTGTGAAACAAGACTTACCCTTTTAACCCTGCTTCCGTTTCCATGGTTTCTCCGAATCCGGCTGAATTATGTTGTTTTCAACACTTTAATTCAATCACGAACAATGTAGAGATGAACAGTAATTAAAATACAGCGACAATCAACAATCACAAAACAAATCACAAATCACAACTATCACAAGACACAAAACTGGCACAAAGTACACAAATTCCGTTTAAATTCCGCTCCTTTATTTACGCTCTTCAAGAAAATCTGATAATAACAAAGTTTTACAATAAAATTGTATGGTTTTAAAATGGTTTGATGTGTCAAACAGTCAACATCAGACAACTAGATCCTTTTATGCATGACTGCATATTTATGACAAAATCTGAAAAAAGCTTGTGCTTCTTTTTTCCACAGTTGAGATTATTTTTCTTCCTTCACAGTATACAGTACACGCAGTAGCAGCAGAAAAGACTGACAAGAGGCTTTTGAGATTGCCATATGTGGACTATTGTTATTTAGCTCCGTACTTTTGTATCCGTAATTTATGAATTAATCCCGCTTCTAATTATTACATATCATAAAACAGCATGAAATATACACTAAAAATATAGTGGAGACTCGAGAGTTGTTTAGTGAAAGTGAAACCATTTGAGTACTTACGCTCCTTTTGGTTTTGAATTCCGACAGAAGAGCATTCTCTTGCACATTTATTACAAGGACAAGGACAATCAAAGAGTAAAATACAAATACATGACACAGTATTTAACATTTTCTACAAAATACAAATGATTTCTATATAGTACACGCAAAGAGGCAAAGTATAGTCATGACGAATATAAATCTAGAACCAGAATTCCGACATAATAAGAGCAATGAAAAAAGTGTTAAATGATCAGTGAAAAAAATTATTATAAACAATAAATAGAGCAACTTAAACTAAATAGTTCTTGCTACTTCTAAACTCCAACTTAGAATCTCTAAGTCTAATGTCTACAGTCTAATGTGGCAAACATAATATCCAAAACTAACAAGAGGAAAAAGTCAAAAACTTGTATCTGTACAAAAAAATTGAATAAAAATAATAAAAAAATAATTAGTCTTCATTTGCCTCATCGTAATAAACTTGTGTAAGATCCTGATATTTCCCTTTTGCATTGTGTGTGTAAGTCATGGGTCCAAAAAATCGCCCTGAAGTTGATGAAGTCATCTCCATGACAACCAGAACAATCGTTAACACACTCGCCACAACAAAATAGACAATCAACAACAGCTTCCTCAATTTGGCACCCTAATTAAAAAATCAAAACACACTGGGAGGGAATTCTCGTACGTTTAGCACAGTGTTAAACTGGTGCTATCTCGTTGCTAAATTTAAGTCGGTGCTATTCCCATTTAAAATGTACAGTACGAGAATACGACGAGTGCTAAATTTAACATAGCACCGATTTAACGCCGCGTTAAACGTACGAGAATTCCCTCCCAGATGCAACTTTTGTTACTTTTATTTTCTACTCGACGATTTACGACTTTTGTTGCTCCTGTTGCAGCAACGAGGGACCTCCATCTCATGTCTCGTCAACCCAATCCAATGCAAACCCAATGTGATGCAGTGGCCAGTGCTCTTAATTCTAGAAACAAGAGTCGAGGGTTGTGGTTGTCACGCTCGCTCTCTCTTTCGTCATGTTGCCGTTTCTTTCTGTCTCGTTTTCATAAGCAAACTAGTGACATTTTTTATGCAAGGTCACCATTTCATAGAATATGATTTGACGTGATGCGTAACATGTGTAAACTAAAGTATCAAACACCAGGCACCCTTTTTTCCCTGCTCTTATCAATAATTAAAACAATAATGTATTAGGTGTAAAATTTAAAATTTACCATTTTGGAACTCGACGACTCGAAATATTAGCTCGTTTGGTTGGATACTGAATTTGGAATTTTCGAACACGGCCGATGCGAGGATGATCAAGAAATCTTGAGGCAGGAATGCACAAACGCATCGCAAACTTTTATATCGGCGTCGAAACAAGGCAAAATCCGTAATTTCGTTATTGCGTAAAGTAATGTGAAATTGGATTTGATCTTGTAATTATGTTTCCAGTGCAAAACAGCGTTGTAAAGAGTGAAGAGAAACATAAGCGGAAGGCCAGGAAATTCAACTCAACTAATTTCAAGTCAGTGTTTAAACAACGATAAAATCCGCTTGTACAAAGTGGAAAAAATGAAAAACGTTAAACACTTGATAATTATGATAACTTGTCGCTGTCTATTAGGGTGTTTCATTTTTTGAAAAAGTTCGAAAAGTTAACGGGCAAGGGTCTCAAATTGAACATATGCCTATGGA
>JAQGBH010005922.1:0-13391 GCA_034698265.1 Sminthurinus aureus | reverse complement strand
CAGAGCTCGCACCTTACAAAATGTAATTTCATCTTCTTTGGAGTTGTGAAAAATGTCAGTGAAACAAGTTTGTGGTTTTTTTTGTACAGAGCTTTTTTTAACTCGAAATTAGAAAATCTAACAGAGAGGTTCAATTGCTGTTTATTTATTTTGATTTCAGGTTTTTCATTATGCATTTTGATACCCATTTCCTGGACTGTAAATCTACTGCTGCAAATGGAATTTGCTCATCTCAAAAATTGTTATACAAAAGCGTTACGAAACTTCAAAAAATGTGACTGAATTACATTGGGTTCGTCTTTCGTCGTAGATTCAAAGTTCAAAGAAAGATGTTTTTGATGGTAAAACTTGCTCATTTGCTCACAGCACAGGAAAATCTTGCACTTTACAATTTTATTGGATAACTTGAAACAGCGTTTGTGCAATTTGGATGTCGGTTGAAAGTTGTTTGCATTCTCTCAAATGTTCTACAAATGTTCTACAGTACAGCTGTAAAAAATATTTTGTACCTGAATAATTGTGGAACTTGTGTAACATGATAATTTATTTCAAAAGGTTCTCCTGGATTTCACAGACTGGCCAAAAACTCACCATCAAAAAGAAAACCAGCTACAAAAATTGAATCTATCCCATTTTATTTCCCTTGCTGGCAGAAAAGAACTGGTCAAAGTAGTAAATTGTGAGATATCCACACATGCAAATTTAGGGCACAAAATATGTGAATTTCATCAGTCAGCAACAAAATGGTCAATATTCAAATGTTCTTTATTCATTTATGAAAACACGTTTAGGGAAAATTACATGAGTTTTGAGACTTGCATTAAAAGTTAAAGGCGGGTTTTCCGTCTTACAAAATCTTAGCATGGCAAACGGGAAAACTAAAGACCTTTCTACTTTTGTCTATTTTATCTTGTGAATTTTGCCACGTTTCTTTAGATTCTCCTTCCTCAACGTTTTGTACGGACAACCGGAAACTGGACAACTCAAAGTGACACGAGTTTTGTCAGTCGTTGTTTTGTGAATCAGTTCATGTTGCTTCAAGTGATCTTTTCTTGCAGCTGCGTAGTTGCAGTTGACCTCTGGACACTTGAAAGGTCGCTCTTTTGTGTGTGTCCGAATGTGATTGGTGAGCGTGCCACTTTGCGCCGCAGCGTAGTCACAACCGGAGTGAGAACATTTGTGATTCTTTTGGCCTGTGTGGATTTTTAAATGTCGAATTAAAGCCCCTTGATGAGTGAATTTTTTTTAACAGCATTTACATTTCCAATTTTTCGTGCCCGTGTGAACTGCTAAATGCCGAGTCATATACTTTTGCTGAGTAAATTGTTTACCGCAATAATCGCATTCAAAATCCTTTTGACCTCTGTGAATTTTCTTGTGAGTTTCCAGATTGTGTTTGTGACCGAAGGTTTTTTTGCAAATTTTGCACACAAAAGCTTGTGCTTGAGTGTGAATTACATTATGCGACATCTTATCCCGATTAGTTTTGAATTTTTTATTGCAGTAGTCACATGCAAAATTCAATTTTGATATTCTGGTCTTCATCCTCTTCCCCTTGTCCATGTTTTCTTCCCGTCACAAATACTTGGCTGATGATTGACGATCGGCAGGTTGTGGCCTGCAGAATTTTTTTCACCTGAAAGGTTTGAAAACGAAAAAATTTTAAGTTGGTCGTTTACCTCAGTCAGTTTGTGAGATTTTGGCCAAAACCTTTTTTGTAGCAATGCAAGACTTAAAATTAATATTTGAGTGTCAAGTTGCTTCATGTAAAACTACATATTGAGTGAGAAATCAGTCAAATGTATATATAATAAGTTACGATACCTGAAACGTTTTGCGTACCCGAGCAAAGAAAATTTACATGCACAATAATACGCACGCAAATTTTTCCACCTGTCACAAACCAAACAAGTCCAGTCAACTCGCAGCTCCTACTGAAACTGCTTTGTAAAAGGACAGAAAATGGACAAAGGGGAAGGCAAACAGCAAATCACGGGCTATTTATTTATATCTGTTTTTCTAGGAAAAGGCAGACTTTCAACAAAATTTCATGGACTTGGATTGGTAAATTAATCCTAAATCCTGAAAACACTGACTTTAAACTTGAGAAATTAATTTCAAGTAATGTTTCCACCTTGAGACAAATTAAATAATTCACAACCAGACACGCCAATTAGCTAAATTAGAACGCCGCTTGGTATTTTTAAGCACATTGTCCCGTTTTCTGTGCCCGTAGATGTTGAAAATCTAGAGCTCTCAGAGCGTTGTGTTTGATTGAAAGTTAGAATAAGAGTGTTTCGATTTATTCAGAACATAGGCATATTCAACACAATTTACAATTATAGAATTTAGTCCTGATCTCACTCAAGAAATATTTAACGTTAGGCAATACATGAAGAAATATTAGAAATATTATGAACATGAGGCATTTCTGCTCATCGGCAAAAATAGACTTAAAATAGATCATGGCTCAAATACTCAGAGGTATGTAAGCGGTAAACATTTTATGACGAAAGTCATAAAATAGAATCTAGAATATGTGTGAGTTTCTCGCTTCAAGATCCAAACTCAGACATAAAGAAAACATTCCTATTTAAGCATAATACAATGTTACATACTACATGATACAATGTTGTTTGCTATATCTGTATAGTCATACATATTTTTAACACAAACTAGCGTCGGTAAATGTGCACCTAATTAAACAAAAACCTTACTTAAATTTAACCACTCAACTTGTTCGTGAGCTAACTCATGTCCCTAAATAGGGGTCACTATGACACGGTTTCCTCACGGTAATTTCTTTCTGGCATAGCACAGAAGCCTCATTTTAGGGGAATCACTGTTGTTATTTGAAGCAACTGCGCGAAACTCAATTTTAAAATTAGCTGGTTTTGTTAGTATACTGTAGATTGCATGTTTTGTCCATGATCATCAGCGGATTTCCATCAAGTTCTTTTCCATGTTGTTTCTTTAGTGTTGAATGTATGGATGACAAAAATAGTATTTTTAAAATACAACAACAAAGTTCACATTGTTAACTCTGTATGGAGAATTTCCAACACAATTCAACTTACAACGCAACTATATGACCTTTTGGGATTTTAATAAAACCTACGTCATTTTGTACATTTCCATGTCATGAAATCGCAATCCGTAGCCAATCTCCTAAATTCGAGGATGTTGGCATTTTATTGGTCTGAAAAAGTTAATTTGAGTTCATATTTGAGGTCAACCTAAATATCATAATTGCAAGGAAACCCCGTACTACCACCAAAATCAACAAAAACGTTCGTGTCGAAATAATTTACAGCTTTTCAGAACAGTAACTTGAAAATTTTGAAAAGTTTTACGAATTTTGCGATCTGCTTCCATAGAAAAACAAAACTATCAGAAGTCACCATTGTGTAAAGTTAAAATAACATTGCACTTTGAAGATTTATACTGCTGTCAGTGGTGCACCTACAACCTACATATTGATTCATTGGCCTAAAGTTTCCTGTAAACTGTTGACCTGCAATTTGACCTCCAAGGCATCAAAATGACAATAAAGCATTTAAAAGGTTTTTAACTGAATGTTTTATTGCTTATTGTCAGTAAAAGTCACTGAAGCAATGATTGCCGTCGAGCAAATGGTTAAACATTTGGGGTTACACCACAGAAACAATACACTTTAAAAGGGGCGAAACGGAGGGTGAGGTCATCGGCGAGCTGAAGGAACTTCCCTCTGACCCGGTCACTTCAAAATGGGGTCACTCCAAACTGACCTTCATGGACAGTGAATCCAGGAATCTGGATGTGACTGTCAAACTCCGGATGCTGTTTCTCGCCTACGTTCTCGTTAGTAGTTAGTACATTCACAAACACAAGTACAAGTTCTTTCAATTGCAAATCGCACTTTGAACTTTTTATGGCTGACCATTTTGTAACATTTTCCATTCATATTTTGATGCAGAACTGTCGAATTTTTTTAAAGACGCCCTTGACCATCAAGGGAGATCGCGCTATCATGTTGACCACTCTCTTCTGTTTGGCTCTCTTGGCAATATTAATTGGTTTGATTACGTGGGGCGCTCTAGTGGCTCAGTCAGGTAAGATGCTTGGAAGTTAATCATGGTTTGGGGTTCGAATCCAGTCAGGGGCATTAGCATTCCCAGACTTTAGAAAACTTTCACTTGATTTCATGTTTGATATTTGATATTTGGTGTTTTATTTGTGCAGAATGTCGCTGGCAGGATTGTGGTGCAAAATGCCCACAGAACTTTATTCAAGACAAATTCAGGGAATGCGGAAACTGGAATCAGAAAGGAATTCAGCTTTATTGCTGTCCCACCAAAAGCCAAAACCAGACAAACAACAACAACACAACTACCTAAAATCTCCGCAGTTTCACAACGCAGGATAATCTGCATACTTTTTGTACCTGGATTTTTATTTGTTCTTTCTTCCACAGAAATTTTACCCGTTGAACATTATTTAATATTTATTGTTTATTGCTTAAAAAAACTTTGTATTCTCTTCCATAGTTCTGTTCAGTATTCAATCTTCAATCATACGTGTAACGTGTAAAATGCCAATGTATTTCGTTTCGTTGTAAAGAGTAAAGAATTCAGAAAAGAGAAATAAAACAAAGGTGAAAGGTGGAGCTCTGGAGTCCAGAGTTCTTGATTGCGTTTGTTTGCACAAATTTTATGTACAGAGTTTTTGAATGAAATGCATAATCCAAAAACAAAACGGAAGAAAAAAGTGAAAATTTACATCCATGGCTTTTTTTACTAATTTAAAAAGCCACTTGAAAGAATAAATTGCTCCACTTGACATTTGACATTTGACATTTGATATGATAAAGCAGGTGTAAAATACTTGAAAAATAGGCAAAATCTTCTTTAAATTGAGTCAATGGGGATTTTTAACGTGGAAATGTGACGAGTAGATTGACAACATTTCTCAAGACGAAATCAATGAAATTTGGTGTGGATTCTCTCTCGAGGGTGTGAAAACTTCCAACTTTTATCCCAATATTTGGAATTCTGCCGATTTCTCTCTTCATTTCAGCCCAAAATCCAAATCCAAATCCAAATGTCATTGTCGCCGCTTTGTTTCCATTGGAAACCTCGGGTGACGATTTTGATTTTGATGTTGATTTTTGGGTAACGAGCAGAAATTCATTTTTGAGCCGTTGCATTTTCAGCGGGATAGAAAAAGCATGCTGGTACGTGACGGTGTACAGTAAAGTTAAGAAGAGAGCGGCGTACGCAGAAAAAATAGCCATTAGTGGAAAATCCTGGAAATGGCGAATGGTGAAAAAATAGCCAAAAATTGACAGTGACAAGCAAACAATTTTAAAAGCAAAAATGCACAAGGGAAAACAGCGATTGAAGAGCTCAATGAAAACCACGAGCTTTTTTATCTCGGTCAAACTTTGACGGAGAATCCCATTTTGATTTTGATTTTCACTTTTGTCCAGATTTCTGAAAAATTGTCAATTATCAACAAACAGGAAAAAAATTCTAAATCATCAAGTAAAAGCTAAATGAATTGATTCATTAAAAAAAAAATCTTTTCAAACAAACATTTCTCCTGTCAGAATTTTTTACCTGACTTGAGACTCGAGTCTTTGGAACTCTGCCTGACACTTTGAAAAGAACAAGAGCTGAAGGACAGTGGAAAACGCGAAAATGGTCCAAACGAGGGCTACAAAAATCACCTCAGCAGCCAAAAGGACGGAAAAGCTGTAGAAATTTCTATGGTCTGGCAAAAGAGAAGAGAACAAAAGTTGCGGGCGAGTCGGATTTACACCGTAAATTATTGCGGAGCGGAAAACGGAAAATCCCAATAAAAACAGCAATATTTTGACTATAATTTCATCCGCCGAATACTGAAGCGGCCATTTGAATAAATGACGGAAGGTTTTCTCCAATTCTGAGGTAGAAACTGGAACTGGATCTGTTTCTCCAGTTTCCGCTGTTCCTGCTTTCTCTTGTACTTCCTCTGAGCCCGAATTTGAGACTGAAATTTTCATTTAAAAACCACTCTTCAAACGTCAAAAAATATTAAATAAAATTTAGTTTTTTTAGATACCTTGATTTTTCTGTTTACATTTGATTTGGAATTCTTGTTGCTCTTCTTGATTCTTAAATTTTTCTACACGAGTTTTCCATTGTTCTTGATCTTGATCTTGTTGTTGTTGAAAAAGATGGTTAAATATTGTGACGCACTCTTCCGGATTTTTCCAGAAAATTTGATATCCAATAAATAGAGAAACGCCGTAAAAGGCTGTGGAAAAAACATGGAGGACGAAATCATTCAACTTGAAATATTTTTCTGGCTCCAGAATCGTCGATTGAATCAGCCGAATGAGCATGTAAAACCAATGGAAAATCCCCAGGGAAAATAATATTTTCCACAGGAAAAGTCGGACTTTATTCGACTGCTGCTGAATTTTTCCCGTTTTCACATCAATTTGAATAGGGATGAAATTGAGAATAGAACAAATTCTGATGGCTTTCAAGTTCGCTCGCACTTGTTCCAGTTTCAACATTTTTATCCTGTGTCACTCCTTGTTTTTCAACATTCTAGAATCTAATTTTTCCCTTTGTAGAAAACACAGAGCTAAAATATTTAGTTGTAGCTCAAGTTTCAAGTCACAAGTCTCAAGTTGAATTGAACTGAGGAATGAAATCATGAAAAATGTTTGTGTTTTTCTTTGGTTGCCTTGGAAACGGAGCACAGAATATTGGAAATATCCAGTAGGGCAGTGCGCAGCGAGTGAATCCTTGAATAGAGAGAGTAGAGAAATGTTTAATGTTAATGCAAATGAATTATTCAGCTCTTTAATGTGGGTTGAGAGTTGAGCAGAGAAATGTAGATAAATCGCAAAGTGCTTTGCAAAGTGTTCATTTAAAATCTAGTTTCAAGGTTCAAGTTTCAAGCCGGAGTCGCACGGAAATTGAACATCGGAATTAAATTAAATTTTGGAAAAGAGTGGAAAATGGAGAGCACTTTTGTTGATCCAGTTGAAATGAGTGCTCCTTGAAATTTGACGTCACGTTTTAACTAATCAATAGAAATGGGAAATGCTCTTGATTTTAGTTTTCTAGATTCTAAATTTTGCATGTAAATTTGAACTAGAATTTTTTGCTTCACCTTGCCGAAAACACGGGCTCAAAGAGCTGGACTTGAGTCTTGACTTGAGTTGAGTTGAGTAGAGGAATAACAGAATGATGGACCACCCGGTGAAATTTCGACCTTTTACATTTTACGTAATTGAACATTAAACTGATTCAAAGATATTGCTTTGACTCGTCCTTGACAGTTGACAGTTGACAGTTGACAGGAAATGAAGAAGAGCGTTGAGGCTTCAGGCTTTAGTGCCGCAAAAACTTGACAACTTGGGTGGTAACTCGACTTTTGAATTTTCCACTTTGAGCCAGAATAGAGTTGTTGAGAAACAAGATGCGTAGCAGCAAATCCAAATTGGTCAAAGAATCTTGGCTTGTGAGAGAATTGGACGCCGACTGAAATTTTTTTCTGTCTTATAGTCACTACTGTACTTCAGGTTGAATACACTCAAGTACCCATGTAAATCCTTTAGATAATCTTGACTTTCATTAATCAGAATTTTCCAATAATACTCCAACAATAAACTTTTCAAAGATAAGCGTTGTCCTCTTTTACACGCTTCGTACACCGGATAACGCAACAAGGAAAACAGTCCATAGACAATTCGCCTCCTTTTGTCTGATCCTGTTCGATAGTTCGTCATTGTGATTTCAAACTTCGATCCATTTCTAACTGCATAATTTCTGTATAACCACACATTTTGACATTAAAAAAATGAGAATTTGTATTCGCAGGACGGAGAATTGGCTCCACATCTATGAAATCAACGGTTGTACTTTGTGTAAAAGCCAAAAATAATTTAGTCTGTAGTCTGGAGTCAAGTTGGGGTTCAGACTTCAGACAGAGAGAAAGATGAGCTGCTTGTAAAATTTCACACAAAACAGAAACAACGAAATGACAACGGAAGAGAATACAAAAGAACTTTGTCTCGTGTTTGTGGATTTCTTGAAACTTGGAGGCTCGAAATGGGAATCAATTGACGTTTATTAATTTTCCGAAAGCGTTCATAAGCAGAAATGTGTACTGGATCTTGTCACAGAAAACTGCTAAAAATGCCAAAAAAATAGCAAACGGCGTTTTAATCATGCAAAGTCTTTTCTCCATTGAATTTGTTCTGTTTTCTGCTCGAGTTTAAAACCACGACCAACAAACAGTTCATAATTCACTGGTGCAGTTTTTAGATTGTTTGTGGATACTCTTTTGCTTCTGTATTTAAAATGAAACGAGAATCTTCTTATCCGGATAACAGAACTGTTACTTGAGATTTCAAAATGTGGGTTGAGTTTTGAATTTCTCATTTCCTGGATTCTTAGTTGTTCTAATTGAAGAGCACAAATTGGTTTTAATCATGTTTTACTAGTGCGACCGTCTGCAAAACTGCCAGAAGTTTGAACTTCAACACCTCCACAATCCACAATCTACAATCCACAGTTTTCCATGGCTCTTGAATGTTGAATCTGGAATTTTAAAAAAACGTTGCTTGGGAGTTTATCCGAAAAAATTGGAGAAATTGGACGTCGCTTGTAAAAACAGTCAGCTGCAAATCCAGGTTTTCAAGCGTAGATTATATAAATGTGGTTTAAGTAGTTATCAAATAAAGTACAAACTGTAACGTAATTGCGTGATTTATTTGATCGTGAATGGTAAAAATACGATAGAATTTATAGTTTTTGTATGTCAAGAGGTTCGAATCCAAATACGAATTTGTTTTCGTCTCACAAAAACGAGTCAAACTATTTCATAATGTGTTTTTTGAGTTTGTAAATTGCATGCTGTACACACGTTTTTGTTACTGTTTGGTAGTACTTTTTTTTAAAGCAGAGTCGCATCAACCGCATCCTCATAATTAATAATTTTTTACACAGCAGAAAGAGACTGCCGAATGATTTTGTTATTTGCCTGCAGTTTGTCATCTGTAATCTCTTTCGTACCAATCCAATTCCATATTCAAAGAACGTGATTCACATTTGAATTTGACACTTTACTTTTTCTCAACACAGAATAAACAGATGCTTGTCACTCCAAATGTTCAGAGGGTGCTCCGAAGGACGCTTTTCCTTCTAAATAATAATTGCAAATCCCGTAGACATCTACGTCAATTTACGACGCCGTTCCATAAAACTGAGCATCACAAACAAATCTCAAACTTTCATAGATCCATGTTCATCTAACAATGAAATGAATACAGAATACATTCACAAAACAACTTCATGTCTGTTAAGCTGCTGAAAAAATCCTTACTCCGTTAATCTTGCATCAGGCATCAGAAATCACAACGACTCGATTTATTCCTGCAACACATTTGTTTACGTGTAAAAGAACATTATTGGACATTATCTGAGCCACTGGTCGTGCTGCGAGTTTACTGTGCTAAATAATGAAAACGGCGTCAAACTCGTACCAAAGTTACGTTTAAAATCTCCAATTTCTGGTTTTTTCCTACACATTGCCTCCACGATGAATTCGTATTCAAAGAATGTTCCACGCTTGAGAATATTTGGCAGAGTGAACAACAGAATTTTGGTTTAGCTTTGAGTTTTGAGCTTTGAGTTTTGAATGACTCCTGCAATAAACTTTACTCTAGATTCTTTTTAATGTAGAGATTCTTTCAATTCACATACCAAAGATGATTCAGCTTGGAAGTCTACGGATGTTGATTAAGGAAAACACTGAGATTGGCCCCGACATTCAAATTCACATCCTGCAGCTAAAAACCCTGTGAATAAAATTAATTTCACTTGGATTAGATTTGGATTCAGTTTTGGATTTCCTGCGGAGAAAAAGAATCAGTCAAAAAATACGCCCATGAGAAATTCATGCGAATTTGGTTGAATTGCAAATGTGTCCATTTTCATCACGTTGATTGTGAATTTCTCTCGTATTTTCTCATTCACTTGAAAACTCAAAGCTCAAGCGATAAGAAATCAAATGAGGATTTCTGTGTGTAACGGTACAAACCAATAGCCACAAAACAGAATCCACACAAGCCAAATGCAGTTACAGCTAAAAGATGCCGAACGTCTTTCGTTTGTACTGTGAAAATGGAAGACGAAGAAAAATAAATATACGTTTAGTTTTCACATACACACAAACGAAAAAAGGAAGGAGAAATTAAAGAGAGTAAAAATCTCTTGACATATCAAAGTTCAGTCCCTGTGACTTTTGAAGAGCTTTTCAAGCAAAAAAAGGTCGAGGAATTTTATTCTGCTTCATCTACTCGTCAAACTTTGCTATCTACTCCGCACTCTACACTTTACACGCATCTCAGCTTTGAGCTGTCATCTGCATGCACGTCGTCAACTCTATTTATTCAAGTATTTAAACATGAAAATGTAGAGGTCTTCAATCACAAAATGCACAAAAACATGATGAATCTTGAGTCAAGACTCAAGAGAAATCATCCATTCAAAATTCAGTACAAAACGTCAGCTAAATAAACAATGGCTTGAGCAATGTTGAAGGAAAAGTAACCATTTTTCACTTTACTCATTTATCATTTACATGTGTTTATTTATCAACTTGTTAAAAAAGTTGTAACAGCAGCACGATAAAAAATTTGTACATTGCGTTTGAGCCTGTTGGAGTTGTTTCTTCTTTTAAACCCTCTGAGAATTGAGAATGGAGTGAAAATTGAGAGGAAATACTGGGCAAAATTAATTCAAGGTTTTGGGATTTGGACGCCGTTTGCATTTTTTACCACACTTTTAGCGTGACAAATGGTACAGTTAAATTGTAGTACCTACATACACACACAATAAAATCACCAGACGATGGTTGTGGCTGATAAATGAGAAACCTTTTTTATAGCACTGGATAAACGGATTTACTGATTTGATTTTCAATGGCCCGTTGCTGTTCAAAATAAACATTTTCTTTTTAATCTTGGAATTTTAACTAATTTTACCATTCCAGAATTTTCCATCTTTTTCCTTACGAGCCCGACGAATCTTTTTATACTATTATGCGAGAAATTACAGTCGGCTTCCGATATACAAAAACCGAGACAGAGGACAAAAGACAATCACAATCAGAAATCTCGGTGTCATCTCATCATTCAAGACTCGCCGCAACCAAAAATGAAATCAAGTGAAATCAATTTATACGGGTAATTTTGAAGCAAAACAAATAAATTTTTATTGACACTCTTAAGAAAATTAGATTTGAATAATTACAACAAATTTAAACCCGAACTATAAAATACAACGTCTCAAGTACCGAAAATTTTCAGGTTTCTTTCACTTTTGCTCGGCAGTCAGCAAGTCGTAATTTTGCAGCTTCAACTTGACATTTTCCTCTCGAAGGCAGGATAATTCATTTTGAACCTTTTCCAGTTGACTCTTCAACTCTTTGAACAGTAACTCGTGTTCCGAATCATCCGGATTTGGGCTGAGGCGAATCTCCTCACTTGCACTTTCATTTCCATTTTCAATAATCTTCTCGTTGTCAATATTGATATTGGGGTTTTGTTCTTCTTCCTTTTGTCCGTGGTCCTTGAAAATTATGTCTTGATTTTCTTCCAGCAGTTTTCCTTTGATCTCTGAACATTTTGCCATAAGAGTTTTCTCCTCTTCATTTCCGCCTCCTTGGTAATGATAAAATTTATGGAGTTTCTCCACTTTCTCCTGATAAAATTCCTGAGCCCATTTCATCGCCTCCTCATGAAAATTGTGCAGTTTTTCTATTTTCTCCCCAAATCCGAATTGATTAATTTCCCAGGGATCACTCAAAATCAAGTATTTCATCAGTTTTTGATAGGCATTCTCTGCCATTGTCATGAGACTCGCTTGTTGAATTTTCATCCGTTCAATTTTCTTCTGATTTTTCTCCAGATCCTCCGCCTGCAGTTGGTTCAGTTTCTTCCTGAGTTTTTCCCATAATTTTGCCGAGCTCCAATTAGACGTTAACCGGTGATCAGCCAGATTTTGTAGTACCGTTGAGCGGGACATTGAGTGAAAAGCGAGAAGTTGTGGTTCTGTGAAAATTACATAATCAGAATCAAAATCAAAAGCGGAAGCAGATTCAAAAGTTGAGCGAAGAAAAAAGTGTTTGGCTTCATCAACAATTTTTTGATATTTCTCCGACGCAATATCCACCAGTTTCTCTACAATTTCATCTTTCTTCTGTAGGTTTTTCAACCAAAGTTTGCTTTTATAGTCCAGGATGATGGATTTGAGGTGCGGGTCGGTTTCATTCCAAGCGGCGTCAAAATCTATAGCTTGGGTTTTAAAATAGCCTGCGGTGTAGTACCGCCGAAATTGGGTTTCATGGGCCCAAACAAAATCCGCTTCAGAGTGGAAGTAGCCTTGTTTCTCCAGTTCCAAATTCATAGATTGAGCGTAGCCTCGGATGAAATCGCTCGACATGATTATTTGTGTGCGGGCGGATTTGATCTTATTTAATGAGGATTCTCTGTATTCCTTCTGCAGCTGGAAATCCAAGACACATGTTGTCGTGGTTTCTGGAGAAGACCCAGTTTTAGTTGGCAGGGTCGTGACAATACTTTGGAGCAGAGACCCAAAATACTGCTCGTGCAGCTCTTGAGCTTCTTTCATTTTCCAATCGTCCATTTCAAAGGGTTCTGGAGCAAATTTCGCAGCCACTTGTTTCAACCTCTCGAATTCCGAGTTCCACATCAAGTCAAAAGCTCCAGTCATTTCCTCTTGCAGTTTTTGATTCCGTTGCAGGTTCGCCCTGTTTTTCTGCTCGACGCTCTTGGGAAAATTAGTGTCGTGACTTTGTGGTTGAAAAGTGTCGGGGAAAATAGTGTCAAGCACTTTCATCATCACTTTGTGCTCCTCTTTGAAGTCCGCGTGGTAAAAATAGTTTGAAGATTCCACGGGCTTTGTGAGATTGTCAAACAAAATCATTTCTGTGTCAAAGGGACAAAACAGTTTTGCAATTTGCTCAGAGTTTTTCAAGTCTGATGTTGATGCTGCAACTGGAACTGCAACTGGAAGCAAAACTGGAGCTGGAACAAATAGCCAAAATCCAGAGAAATTTGAGTCATTATCATTTTAAAATACATTAGAAATTCGAAATGTCAATACCGTTGTTGCATACGAGTTCGCCAAATTTCTTACGTTTTGGTTTAGTAATTGGATTACCATTTGTAAACCAACTGTAGTAAAATTTTGAAATTTTTTACAAAAATACTGTATACATGTGTTAACAAGTATACGTAAACAATTTTTCGAAAATCCCAATATTTTGACGTATTTTTGAAAATGAAACACGGTAGTCAAGCTAGGAACGCATGCTGCTGAGTTCGC
>JAQGBH010005921.1:0-13396 GCA_034698265.1 Sminthurinus aureus | reverse complement strand
ACACATGCTTGTTGTAGAGAACAAGTGATATCCTTATGTGATTTTCTGTGGCGGGAAAAAGATTTGAAAACAGCGAAAAGGGACAATGCGAGTACTGGTGGCTGTGCCTGCGTAATTCCAACTTTAGAATACAGCCTGGGTAACTCTATCTTCTAAGAACTATGCCAATTTTTTGAAAATTCAAAAATACCGCGCGAACTTTTAATGATACAAATTTCTACATTGAAACTCGAAAATTCGAAAGCATGTTTGACTAACATCGATAGTCCACTCCGTCCTAGCGGTCCAATTTGCGAGTGCCCCGAGTATCAATACAATTTGACCCTTCTCTTCAATCTTATTCCGGAATTCGGTGGGTGTCCAATCGTCCACATGAATTCGACGAACATATCCTCGCTGTAGAACCGAATTTGGGGACAAGTCAAAATTTTCATGGTAATTTTTTTCCCGCCACTGGTCTTCATTTCGTACATCTATTTAAATTCACAATATTCAAAATATTCACGTTTTAATGTAAATGTTTTCCCGCGTTTAAAAATGGCGGGATTTAAAAAAATCCAGATAGTTGTTGATGGTTGACCACTGACCTGACCTAACCTCTCCTTTGGTCCACGGTCAAAATTAATATCACGAATGAACATGTGCTTTATTTCCAACTCTTTGAAAGCAGTCTCAATTTTCCCGGTTAATTTTCAATTGAATATTTTGCTTATTCTTTAAAAACTGAAAATTAACTAGGAATTTTTAGGATTTGAGATGAGAATCACTCTTCACTCGTGATATTAATTTGTGACGGTGGTGTGATTAAAATTTGAGGGGAAATAAAAGTATCGAGTTCATAATTTTTGCCCGGAGAACGACTTGTGCGACCCGCAGAGGATTTAGTAGTTTAGCAGCTTGAGCGGAATGTGACTCGTGGTTGTTGAGAGACAGGGTTAAAGTGAGGAGGAGAGACAGAGCACATATGGGAAATGAAATGGTTGTAAAAAAATAGGTCATGGTTTGAGCCTTGAGCTCTGTCTATTGTTGTCACTATTGTTGTTGTTCTAATGAGCTCGATATTGCGCAATGTCAGTTGTCAGTTCCATGTATAAAGTAAGTACAGATACATGAGTATTTAAATACATCCAATTCCGCCTATTTCTTGTTTGATGCTTGATGACATCTCCATTCAATTTTCATGTGTCATGTGTTATGCATAATATCCAATATCCAATAATCTGTTATATGTATCTGTTTGTTATGCATTGAAATATTGAAATGTGATCGAGGAATAATATGTGTCATGCTCAGGATCCTGTATGTTTCAAAGTGCGTAAATAAAAGTAATGAAATGGAGGAACGGAGAAAAGACGTAACATGTAAACAAAAGTAGTTGGAAAATTTCCAATTTCCAACTCCAGAGCTCGATAATTACGACTCACGATTCACGATTAGTCTCGTGTCTCAGAAAAAAACTGACGTCAAATTCCAATACTTTTAATTTTAATCTAATTTAAAGCTTTAGATTCTAAATTTTACATGAGACCAAATGACACATGACTACACGAAAATGTCCAATGTCGAATGTTGCTCATCGGCAATCGGTAATCGACAAAAATTGCCAGGCGTAGGTATGACACGAAAACGTTTGTGGTTGAAATTCCAGGTGTAAATTAATAATAAATAGTCACAGTAAACCAGACCAGAAAACAAATGTACAACAAATGAATCATGTAGTATGCCGTAAATAAGCTGGTTATTTGTTTGTTGTTTGCACATAAGCTATTAGTATGTTTCATCTTGTTTACAGTTTTGAATGCATCTCCCTGTAAATAAATGCATGTTTCTGTTTTTTAGAAAATAATTCGAATTTTAAAAGCAAAAAGCAAGACGAGTAGAAAATTCCTACAAAAGTAATTTACAAGTAACAAAAGAAAGGAGAAACAGGTAGTGGAAAAATATGCAGTGTCCAGTGTCCACCACTTTTTTGGCGCTGTTGTTTTCTCCTGCTGCTCAGTCTCATCGCGATCAGTTTTGCTGTCGTCGTGACTCATTTAAACAGTGAAAACAGTTGGCTCCGGTTGTTGTGAATTGTGAAGTAAGAGTTAATTTTAATGATGGATTGCATTTTAAAAACATTCGGAATTCCGTTCAACTACAAACGATATGACAAATGACTATCGACGCTTTTCCTATTAGACGCTGAGTCGTCCATGGGTCTACGATTTTTCGACCGGCGTCCAAGTCTTTTGCATCTCATTGAGCCTTTTCCTCTACCCAAAAATTGGACAGAGGAAAAGGTGAATGGAGCATCAGGTTTTGGAGTATAAATAATAAATATATTACATATTACCTAAGCGAGGATTAAAATTTAAGCCCACGGAAAATTATGCTATTTATAGAAATTGTGAAAGGTTCAAATCCAAAGGAAAAAGGATTTGGAGTTTGACTAGGTATCTACTTTGTTTCAATTTCATTTCAATCGTCAACTCGACTCTTGAATCTATTATTTCCACTTGAAGCGCCGAACATTTTCTCAAGAACAAAACAACAACAACGCAAATCGAACAACTTTGTTTCATAATTTCCCATTCCCTTCCTGAACTTTGTCATCACCGTAGAAACAGCAACAGCTTGAATAGTCTTCAGAATCGGGTCAGCAATCAGAAAGAACCAGAAAAATGGAGAGTAAAATACTCAAAAGGGACGATGAAATTGTAAGTTTACATTTTATTTTCAATTGGATTTAATGCTCAACATTATTTTCTCAAGTTTACTGGTTTTTTTCATGTATTTCATTTGTGGGTTTGGTTTTGTTTGTTTTTTTCAGGTTGTGGATGTGGATGAAACTCCTTTGGTACATTTTAACATGAATTTCAATCCGTTGAACGCGGAAGATGTGAGTAAAAAGTCGTTTAAAAATTTGACCAATTTTTATTTTTCCACATAAAAAGATAAAAATTCATGTTAATGTGAATAAACGAGTTTCATTTTTTATCAATGTTTTACCTTTTTCACAGACTCTGACTCCGGCTCTTCAGTTTCTCCAGTTTGACGGCTCATTCCTGAAGTCCGTTCGGCTCGTGTCCAAACTCTGGAATCAAGTTGCCCTAAAACAATTTCTCAAGTGTAATTTTCTCCGAATCCCTCCAAATTTCAACTCTGATTTTCCTTCTCAAGATGAAAAAGATGCGGCGCTTGCTGAAATACAAAAAGTCCTCAAACCAGTCGGAACGATTCAAAATATTTCGTTTAGCGATGACTTTTTAAATGAGATGAAAATGTTCAGTACTCTTCCGCAGTCAATTCAGTGGGAGAAAATCACACAAATTAGGATTAATTTCCAGTTTCAAGCGAATGAGAACATGGAGAAAATCCTGGGCAATGTAAAATTCCTGACAGAAATGATGATTCAATGTCCTCATTTGATATTCCTGGACATTCTGCCACATTCAGATCACCCATTTTCTCAACAAATTGGACTCAGTCTCATGAAATTCTGTAACGATCTGAAGAAAAATGAAAAGTTCACCATTTCAAATCTCGCGGCCAACCTCACAAATCAACAAGATGCAAAACTCATCAGTAGTTTTTCAGAAATGGGCGCCCGAATTCTCAATTTCCTCGCAAAGCCGATGTATCAATTAAAAAACGATTGTCCTTTGGAAATCCCATCAATCATCAAAGCATTTCAGAAAATTATGGAGAGCAACAAAAATCATTTGATATCTTTGGGTTTGAACGATAGGGCCGAAATTTTTCTCCCGGGTTTTCAAATCCCCAAAAAAATACCTCAACTTGAAACTCTGCATTTGGCGGCGGATCGAATGTCTCAACTCCAATTTCAAGATGGATTTCAATTCCATGAGAATTTTCCAAATCTGAGAGAAGTAAATTTCAAATTGAATGGGACGAATTGGCCTGGACGAAATAATTTTTGGACAAATATTTTCCAAAATCAACAACCGTGTCACAATGTGAAAAAATTAAAAGTCACGAGTGTCGACAAAATAGACGAGGAAATTTTCCAGGTTTTTCCGGAAATTGAAGAGTTGATCTTTTGTGGACGAGTCATTGTGACTTCACCGTCAATTTTCCAGATTCTCCAGAGAAATTGTAAGAAATTGAGGATTCTTCGACTGGAAGCTCCAATCAATTTGTTCGGGTGGTCTCAACTTCGATTCGTCTCGCAGGTTTCTGGATTTTCAAGCCAAGTTGTGAGGACTTTGATGGCTGAGATGAAATTAAATAGGGAAATTGAGGATATGAGCCGTTTCCCTCGGACCGAAGCCTTTGAAATTCTGAAAAACTTGGAGGAACTCGAATTTATTTGTAATGATGATGCTGGAAACTGGAGCTTTTGTGAAAAGTTTATGAAATTTCTACAGGAATACGTTTTTAGCACTATGCCGAAACTACGAGTGAAACGAGGAGGAAAATGACATTTAAAATGTGGTGGTTTTATGGGTTTTTATTTTATGATGTTTTTCTCTATTTCATAAGAATAACAAAATTTATTATGATTTACTATTATTATTATTATTGCCAGGATATTTTATTGGTCTAATTTGTAATTTGTATGCTTTTGTAAACAACAAAACAAAAAATAGTCCTTTCTCTCACTCTCAGCCATTTCACATTTCACTGTTATTTTAAATGTTATCGACATTTTTAATTTACATCAAAGTATTTAAATCTGAATAGATACAAAAATAAGCAATGTTTTCAAATTAGGTACAAAGTACAACAAATATTAAGTGTGTAAAATATAAAATGTAGAAACTTTACAGCACATCTAAATTCACAATCTGTTTATAGATCACTTGATATCCGATTCCTTTTCTTCGCTCTTTTACTTCCGGGTGAACATTTTTTAGATGATTTATAACAAAAGTAGAGTCGTAAAATGCTTCATGACAAAAGTTACAGACGAAAGGAGTGTCTTGTGAATGATATCGTCTGTGGTGAACCCTACGAAATTTTTCAGCTCGGAATGACATGTCACAGCTCTCGCATTTGAAAGGAAGTTGACCCAAATGAATTCGAGAGTGAATTTCCAACTGTTTCTCATTATGGAATTTAGACCCACAAACATCACACTGAATCTTCTTCTGTGGTGCTAAGCCGTCATGAACATTTTTCTTGTGCACTCTCAAATTTACTTCCGAGATGAACGATTTTCCTAATTTAAAAATTAAAGAATCCCGTCATTTTTTACTACCAACTTTTACATTTTTATCATAATATTTAATATTTTATTCCTTTTTCATGTTTTACGCTTCATGTGTCATAATTAATAATTAATAATTAATCATAAATATTTAATATTTAATAAACTAACCGCAAGTGTCACAAATTAAGTCTGGAAATTCATGCGTTTTCAAATGCACGTTGAGTTGCGATTGAGTTCTGAATTCTTTTCCACATTTTTCACACGGAATCCACGGAGTTTCACGCTCTTTTATTAAAAAAGCAAATAAAAAAATAAGTTCTTAAATATTAAATATGTACACATGAAAAAATCAGAAATTAGTATGGAGAAAAATAGTAGAATTGATTTTGACATACCTAAATGCTCATTTTTAATGTGAGAGATGATATTTCTCTTTGCTCTGTAAGCAGTTCGATCCGGACATAAACTACAACTAAAACATGTAAGTAAAAGAAAAAATATTATATTATGCATTTTGTTTTGCTCCACTGTATTTTTTGTGTGTACACAGAAGAAATAAAAAATAAGTTACCTAAAAGTTCCATTCTTAACAGCAACTTCCACACCCGAAAAATTATGAGTTCCGTCTTCACAAGTTTCTGAAATATCAAGGACAAATTAAAAGTATTATAATCAAATTAAAAATTCACAATAAAAATATTTTGTGCAGTTGCTTCCAAATTCTAAATTAAAAATGTACCTAAATGAAAATATCGAATATGATTGTAAATTTGATGTTTCGTTTTCACAGCAGATTTTTCAGGACACAAAGGACATTTAAATAATTGTTGATTCTCATTTTCTCCTTCAATCACTATGATTTCACATCCCCGAAACATGTACTTGCCATCTGCAGTTTTCTTCATCGTGGCTGAAGGCACTCGATTTGTAACCGGAATTCGGGCGAGCGCTTCTCTGTAAATAAGTGGATGAGCTTGTGATTGATGTTTCTCCAGCTCCTCGGTGGACGGGACACGGAAATCACAAACTTTGCAGGAGTTTTTCTTGAGCGACCGCTTTTTGTGGTTGCTGAAAACGTGCATTGTTGAACCTCTAATCATTTGACCGCAGATTTGACAAGGACGGGACGGAGGACCTTTTAATTTGTTCCCTGTTAATTAATTAATTCATGACATAAAACAATAAATAAGACATTTATTGGTTATCGTACCAACAATGATTACTATTGTTTAAAATGATGAATATGCATAAAGTATAAATCTAACGTTCATTTCATATTACAAACTGAGAGGCGACATAAAAATCCTTCTCAATTAAAATCAAAATACCTAAATGAAAATCCTCGATATGCTCAATCACATCCGAGAAAAATGAGTACATTTTCGGTCCTTCTCCTTCTTTTCCCTGAGGACATTCAGCACATTTATAAAATTCTGATTCCGGTACTCGGTCAATCTTGAACTTTTGTTTGTACATAAATCCACCGTCTTCTGTTTCAGCGAGATTATAACAAGCTTGTGTACGACTTCGTGGTGCTGGCGTTCTCTTGTTTGTGCTTCTGGATCTTTTCCTCTTTTTCCTACAACAAATAATTTTAGTTTTTAGTTTTTGATTATTTTAATGGTATGTAAAAATAAAAAAAATCGTCTAGCATATTTTTAATTGAATCATAATTCATAGTTCACATACCTTGACGAAACTCTTTGTTTCATTTTCCTTTTTCCACCCCTCCGATTTTCGTCGTCGTTGTCATCTTCACAATTTGAACTCATCACATTCTCCTCATCATCACTACCACTGCTTTTATTTGTACTGTTATCATCATTATGCAGATCATTGCTGAAATTATTACTGTCGTTACTGTCTTCATTTGAAATGTAACTTTTATTCTCATCAAAATTATCCTCTTCGTGTTCATTTCTCTCTTCATATTCCATTTCATTGTCACTGTTGTGTTTTGAGCTGTAATAAATTAACCAGACAAATAGAAACAGGCAAACATTTAATAAAACATACAGAAATTAGACAATTAAGTAATAAAAGAATAATTGTGTGTGTGTGTGTACACACAAATCAAAATGTTATTCTAACTTGTTATCACAGATTCTTGTAGATTGTTTCCGTTTTGATGTTGACGTGCTGATGCTCTCACTCCATAATTTTTCAACATTTTGAAGTACGAAACAGTTGAAAACCTCTCCATCCTTTTCTTTTTCTTCTTCTTCATCAGTCTCTAACAATTGATCCTGGTCATCGCCATCGTCAACTTCATTTCTTGTTCTCAGTTTAACATTGGATTTCATGTGGTTTAAAACAATCTGAGGATTTTCGTCCTTTGATCTATCTGCAAAGGAAAAGTAAATAAATGTAAATTAATGAAATTGAGCACATTTTGTTGTGAAATTGAATAAAATTAAATGAAAGTACAATTTCAATTATAAAGAAAAGTAATTATACCTCGAGTTACATTTTCAATACTCTGGCACACATTTTGACGAAAATCGAGGTAATTTTTATAATCATCATCGTCGTCACAATCATTAACATTAATATTCTGACTTTGTTTGATAATCTCGTTTACATTTTGATAAATGGCGATGACACGACCATAAACCGACGCAATTAAATCGTAGTTAAATGAAATTTCCTCTACAAAACAAACACATTTGCTGCAAAATTTGCATGAGCAAAAACCAAAATTATTTGAGTCTCGGTTTCCAATTCCAATGTCAATAAATGAACAAAATGCCTTCAACAATTTCCTCGTGTCCACTTTCTTTGTCCATGATGTCAATTGACACCTACACAAGAGACAGTGCTCAACTGTCATTTCTCACAATTTAAGATGCATTAAACTGGCATAAAATGACTAAAACACACTGAAATCAGTGGTTGGTCTTTGCATTTACAATCTAATCCAATCCAATCTTTTGACAAGATTGTAAAACACAATCTTTTACAATCCAATCTTTTTGCAAGATTGTAAAATACAATCAATTACAATCAATCTTTCGGACAGCCAAAAATTTTCCAATCCAATCCAATCCAATCTTTCGTAAAAGATTGTAAATTACAATCAATCCCAATCAGATTGCAATTAATTGTACAATTTTTTTTCCGTAAAATTTCAAAGCTGCCTCTTGCCAATGCATGTTATCTATTACGTAAAATATTATGAATTATGAGCTTACTAGTGATGTAAAAAAAAACAGACGAAAATTCTAAAAATTAAAACAAATTTTGAATTCAGATATTTCTAAGAGCTTTTAACTAAAAACTAAAATATTGTAGTCTGTACTTACTTAACAAAACAAAAAAGACAACAATTTGCACATATGTAGTATGTAGTATTCATACATGTAATACATCAAACCGTAAATTTATTATGTATCACATATAACATATAACATACAACGGATGTAATAATTAATAATCATTAATCATTTTATATTCAATGTATATATACTTTATATTTTAAACTATACGGCCTAACTGTTTTTATCGTTAATAGCTGGATTTTTTATTTTTCTGGAGTTTACTTACTTATGATTTATTATGTATATAATAAAGCCATAAAAAGTTAAAAATTCTAAGATAATTAGTGAAACTGCTAAAATTAACACAAATTTCATGCATATTTAAAAAAAAACTACATTGAAAGCTAAAATCTAACAGCACTATAGTGTGAAAAAACTTTCTCGATGTAGAAACTATAAATAGTAAATAGCATATTATAAATGTAATTCAGTAACCAGTCACAAAATCAAGTTCAAAAATTATTATTGACAAAAATCACTTCGAATCTTCTTCAATAACAGGCCCTTTTAATGGTGCAAGATTTACTTTTCGTATATCCTGAATTGTTACATTCTCTTTAAACTGAATTATTTGTTGAAACCTGGAAGGTGAAATCCGAGATCTTCTAGCTCGACCAATACTTATTAGAATACTAAAAAGTCGTTCTATACTAGCAGAAGATGACGGAATTGCCAAGTATATTCGAGCTTTACAAAATAGAAATTTTAAATCATCTTTTCTCAATTTCCAAAATTTAATTGCGTACATTTTGTCTGTTCTGGCCTCAATAGTATTATGACGAGGTTCTATAAGTAGGTATTTATTTAATTCTTCATATTTTGGATCGGCCGTTGATGCTGTTGTCGATTCATTTGAAGAGTCTTCACTGTACTTGAAATTAAAGGATTTTGAATAACTTGAACCACGTGTACCATTATCTGTCATTTCTGCTTCTTTTTCAGCTTCATTTACATTTACACTAACCTGACGAAAATTTAAATGACATATTTCTAAAACCTCTTCACGTGTTGGTACTTTTAAATAGCAGATCGAAGTTTCACAATCAGATGGAACTTTGTCTAAATAAAAAAACAAGTATTTATAAGACATGGTTTTTCATAATATAATATTATCTGCAATCTGCTTTTTTTTGCTAATAACATTTCATCTATATTCAAAATTCAAAAGTTTATTATGTATCCGATATCCAATATCCAGTATTTACAAATTCAAATAATTTATTTTGTACCCTTTGGTGGAAAAGGAGCTAATTTAATTCCTGGATGTAGAACCGCAGCCAGTACATAAGCCGGGTTTCGTAATTCTTCTTCAAATCGTTTTTTGATATCAATCAAAATCCAATCGCGAACTTCTTCATAATGTATGAGATCATGCATATTTACGTACTCTAAAAAAATAGTCAAAATGGAACTGTCAGATACTGTCAGATCAAATATCAATTAAATAAGATATAATACTTTTAATGTTTAATGCCATTTAGATATATATATATATCTTTAAGCTTTAACAGATGATTACCATCGAAAAGAGATATGATTGTAGGAATGAGGACCGAACCAGTAGGACCATCTCCTTCCAAAGCATCACTCGCTTCTCCAAGAGGCTTCATCAGTCTCAAAATCTCTTTAAATTGTTCCTTCTGCAAAGGTGAAATAGGTAAAGGCACGTTTTCATTTTTTCGGTTATTATCCCGATCCCTGTTACTACAATCCGCTTGAACGATTAAGGCACTCAGAGGACCATACACATCTTTCTATAACAAGAAGAAAAAACAATATAATAACGAAAAAAATTATTACTATTATTGTATAATATTATTATTTACTAAAAATTACTGTTACGTGTTACATATATACATGATTATTGTAAATAACAAGCATGCCAATGTTTAATATAAATACATAAATAAGGAATTTAAATAAGTATGATATGAATAATGAATAATTACATCTAATATTCTTGTCAAGGCGTCAATAATGAATTTCCAACGGGTGTCAACCATCTTGAGCAAACTCTTACCGGCTGCTTTTCTTAGTTTATTTCCATAATAAACCCGTTTGTTAAAAAAGTTAATGATTAACTTTAAAGAGTTGACCATCTGTAGTAAACCTTCATTTTTCTTTATAGCATTTTTCATTATGTTGTATATTTTATGGCAATTGCATGATAGGAGATCTTCATTAGGAAACCAAATCTTTGTCCATTCATCAAGTTCATCATAATTGGAATCCCCTCCAACAGCTTCTTCCAGATTTATCAAATCTTCAGCATCAATTTCAGATCCACAATCTGACATGTTGTCCAGTTTCTCCAGTTCCTTCATGAAATACTCCACTGTGACTGTTTCCTCATTGTCATCCTCATCATAAATGGTACATTCAGTAGATTTTTTGAAGGCTTTTACAACATTACTCCCCTTATCTGCCATAATGTAGGTAACCTGAAGATATAATAATAATATACAAGTCATTACATCATCATTTGTTTTTGGTCATTTCTAATATAATGTTTTTTTGTCATAAAATAATTAATGATTAAGGTCATGCATAATATGTTGCACTATAATTTTTGAATCATATTGAATTCGAGTTTTTTATCTAAAATTTAAATTTTGACAGTTACCTTATCCTTTAAATTGTACAAGTCAATTAACTCATCATACTTCGTTTTTATATATTCTCCAGTGTGGCGATCCGGCATATCAATTATCCCAATAGTTTTAACTTCCTTCTCCATGTTTTCATTTAACGAGACAGCTTGAATTCCCATAATACTATCATGATTTTTTGAAGTCCAAAGATCGAGAACTATGACACATTTTTGTATAGAACCACACCATGAAAGCAATTTTTCTTGTACCTATATACACATCACATTAAAGTAATCAGTACTCAATAAATTTTCCAAATAAAGTTTCAATTCAATTAAAATGTTGAAGATGAAAAAAACTTTTCACTTATTCTTTATTTTTTATTTATACATAAAATTATCTTACTATTTGAGAGTTCCATTTTTCTAATCTAGTAGTAGTACTTCTACGTTTCTTCATAATTAATTTAGGATCAAGATGTTCAACTAAAGCACCAATTCCATTTCCTTCAGCAAAATTCAGTGGTAATCCGTCATTAATTATACAGTACAACATAATATTGTCAAATTTTAACTGTGTTGATGCATTCCTTTGATATTTTGAGATGGATGTAAAATGATTAGTGATAACATTTGCTTGTGTCTTCTTTTGGTCTCGTTTAGCTAGCAAATCCAAATATAAAGCATTATGGTGAGTCTAGAGAAGGAAAAAAAATACCAGATGCTTAAAATTCCTCAGTAATCAAGAATCAATAATAATTAATAATTCATATGCTGTTTTTATAATATATTATAATATGAAGTAATGTCTGATTAATTCTTGTAATTTGAAATATGTAGAAAAATTACAATGAAATGGTTTACCTCAATGTGTCGTTTTAACTTCCCATGTATAGAATTATCACATACTCTAATTTGTTTAGATAAAGGCTGTTCAGTATTTTTTTCACAAACCAAACAAACTACTATGTTCTTTTCGGATGGTTTTAGATCTTGTAATGCGACATGATGGGAATATCGAAAAAGCTCAGCAATATCATTTTTTGTTCGGAGTTCAAACGGTTCTACCCTAACGTACTTTTCAATACTTTTTTCAGCATTGTTTAGCTTCCGTCTTTTAACTCTTGATTTTGGTGAAGGAGAAGGTACAAAAGATGTGACTAAAATCTCCTCTTCTTCTAAATGAACTGTTTTAAATTGTCCTGTTGGTTCCTTCTTCTTCCTCGGCTTCTTATTTAAAACACTGGATCTAACTTTAGTAGGTGATGATGATTGACCGGATGGTCCTGCTATCGATGAGAGTTGAGAGGAATTTAATACAGTTGTATCCAATGTTGTAGTTTCATGATGTTTATGATTTTTAAATACTGGATGCTGAATACTGGATTTAGCTGATGGAGTTAATTCTTGTTCAGATGCTTCCGAAGACGATTGATTATCATCACTTGACAGGACAGTTAAACCTTCATCTTCTAATTGTTGTTGAGTAAAAACTGGAATTTCTGTAGTTGTACTCGAGTTTACACTACTGACTACCGAAAATGAAGGAGTCGTTGATAAATTTTGTTTTTGTCTCATTTTACTATTCTAATCAGAAAGATTATCCAAAATCGGTCAGATAAACTACTTTTAACTGTTTGATAATGTATTATTGTCACAACAAGAATTTTTAAAAATAGAGAAATGATTACGAATTCATTCGTAAACGGTAAACTGAAATCGTCAGTTTGGATGCGTTGTGTAGTGTGTAGTATGATATGTATATATATGCACTTAACATTAGATCATCGAAATGCATGAAATTTTGTGTGTGGAATTAGACGAGTGAAACAAAAGCGGATGAGTTTGAATACAAACTTTGCAGGTTTGATTGTAAAAGATTGTAAAAGATTGCAATCTTTACAATTTTTTACAATTTCTTAACAGACCCCAACAATCCAATCCAATCCAATCTTCGTTCAAAAATTTTTTTTACAATCAATCACAATCCAATCTTTTCCCCAAAATCACAATCACAATCAATCACAATCTTGCCAAAAGATTGGATTGGATTGTAAAAGATTTTTAATTGTCAATCGCTAAGAGATTGAAGATTGTGAAGACCAACCACTGACCGGAATGTCCAACTAAGTCTAAGTAAGTTTAAGTCACAAAAAAAAAATTGCAACTAAGTCTAAGTCAAACTAACAATGCAACTTTTTCAGTGACTAGTGGCGGATTTAAATGAAACCTACACCATTCGACAGATTTTGACATACTGATTCCGAATATCATAGTCAAACTCCCAAATGCGCGGGTATTTTCAAGTTATTGACCCCGAAAGGTCAATTTTAT
>JAQGBH010005920.1:0-13397 GCA_034698265.1 Sminthurinus aureus | reverse complement strand
AAACAGCCTTTCATGACTATTCTCACACTTTTACCATTTCAGCATCTTTCTTGCTTTCATTTTAACTCCATTTGTTCCCCTTATCTTTTTTAAATGATATTAAATAATACAGATACTAGATACATTTGACATTTTTCATTTGCCCTCTCAAATAATTGAAGAGTAGGAAATAAGTAAAGGGTATAATACTAAATGCAATATTATACATCATACATTATACATCCGCGTACTTTACATAAATAGATAGAGGAATTTAAATTTGTGAGTTTTGTTTACTTGCACTGATTTCCAGGACTCGAGACTCTAGACTCGAGATTCTAGACCAGAGATTCTAAATTCTGGATTCTGGATTCTAGATTTGAGATTCAAGATGCTAAAAATATACATTGAATTAAATTACATTTGAACGGAAAGCGCAGAGGAAAAGCAAATAGAACTCCGAATTTGAATTCAAATTCAAATAGGAATACAAACATCCTGATTTCATTGATCATTTCTAGTTCTATTTCTATATATACATCCATCTTTTTACTAGCGTACGAACACAAGTACGAGCACAAATCCGAGTATAAATTGAGTATCGAGAATTGAGCATAGAGTAAAAAGTCAGTGAAAGTAAATATGGACAGATGAGACAGATCAAATCTGTATCTGTATCTTTGCTTTTCATATCAGTTTATTATTTACAGTTTCCTCTATTTGACGTTCGCCCATCCGCTCCCCTTCCTCCGCAATCCTCTTTTTCTATGTTTCTTACACAAACATATAAATATTATACAAATGCACTTGCACAGAGAATGAGACACACAACTTAGATTACACAGTATTCTCCTTCTTTATATGTTATTTGTAAGTATTTTGAAACATGCATATTCCATCTCTCCGGTTCTTTTTACCTTGTGTTTATGTATTATACATGCTATATGCTACATTCAGCATTCAGCATTCCTCATATTCACCCAATGCATAAAAAGGGGAACTGTAAATCTCCAGATTCTAGATTCTGAATTCTAGCGTGTCTGATAAAGATATGAAATGTATGCAAGCTGGAAGCTATCAACAATCAACAAGTTTTAGATACCCTTTCAATGATCATTAAAGCTTGACGCTCTCCACTCTCAATTGCCTTTAATCAAGCACGATATGTTCCTCTTGTTTATTTACAAAAGAATGGATTGAATTGGATTTACCCTGTAGCCCGTAGACTCTAGACTGTAGACTGCAGATTGCAGATACTTCCGCCTTCACATACACATCACATGCAGTGGAAAAAGTCAGTGAGTTTGATTTTTCAAACACATGTGTTACATTTTCCACGAAATTACATATTATTCATCCATTCAATTCATTGAGTAGAACAGAACCAAACATAGCAGAGCAGAGTCCAGTAAAGTGAGAGCTACAGAATACAGAAAATACAATACAGAATACAGAATATACGACTAGGCGATTTCAGTATTAGAGAAAGCAATGAAATGTAGAGTGCAGAGTGTAGAGTGTAGACTGCAAAATTACAGATGATTGTTTATGCAGATTATTTTTGTAGATAGATTTAGATTACTTTGAAGTTTAAATTATTTATTTATTTATTCATTAATTTACCTTAATTAATTAGCCGTGGTTGTAAAAGTGTAAAAGTGCTTTAGGAAGGAGAAGTGAGATTGGATCATTTTCCGCATCTCTTCATCATCACTTTAGTTATCCAATGTACAATACTTACGATTAGCTCTTTGGTTTCGGGCTGGACTTTCATCAACTGTTTCAAGAGTTTTAAGGGTGTATTCAGGAGAAAGAGAAAGTGTGTATGTGTATGCGCATAGAGTGTATAGTGGAGAAAGTAGAACTATGTATGTTCAATGTTCAATGTTCATTTGTCTGGCTGGCTGGACCTATCCATAACTTCCACTACAAATCATCTGACAGACAGTTATAACTTGAACATGATAATTGATAATGCTCCAGTCTACAGTCTCCATTCTCCATTCTCCATTCTCCATTCTCCATTCTCAATGCTCAATGCTCAATCTCTCCTCTCCAATTCACGCCCATCAGCAAAGATACACAGCATAGGAAGGAAGGACATGGGAAAACAAATACGAGACACTAATCATCACAGCCACTCGCCTTCCACTCAACTCAACTCAACTGCACTCATTCACTCCCACTCATTCAACGTCAATTACGCCAGAGATTTTTCTACTCCTATCATTTCCACTACCCATTTCTATTCTACTTTTTACAATAGGCACAAAATTCAAACCAAAAACTCAAAATAATCGTCATTTGACATGAATACATTTACAAGTTAAAAAATGTAACTAAATATTCCTTGTAATTTTGTATCCAACCGATTCACCCTTCATCAATCATCAACATGTACACAATTTTGATTTTGATTTCCAACTTTGACAGTCCATGCGTAATTAAAATTGAAATTTCCATTCAGAGAAAGTTTACTCTTGGGAAAGTTAATTGTGCTTCGAGCTTCGAGCTTTGAGCTTTGTAAACTAGAGGAAGATTAATATATTTCATATTTTAATGCATCAAAACTCAAACCTCAAAACTTGGGAGAGGAAAATGGTTTACAGTTTCCTCAAGTTGTGTGCATATCTACGATTATGTAAAAGTTTTGTATAGTTTGTTGACTTTCCATCAACATTTTCCAATGGAGATGAAAGAAATTTGCATAGAAAAACATGAATTACTTGAATATGAGAATTTCCACTAACACACAAGACAAGTCTTTGTCCTTTGTCAGAAAAAATAGTGTAAAGGCCTGAAAAATTGAAACAAGCTGCTCAATTCTCAATGCTAAAGTTCTGTCTTGAGTCTTGAGTCTCGAGTCTCGAGTCTTGAGGAGGAGAGAAAATATTCAGCTGTGTAAACACACATAAAAGATTGTACAAAGTACAATAGAATTTACAATTTATTACAATTCATCTTTTCTCAAGTGGGCATTCAACTTGAAATTTTATTTTGAGAACACGCAAGTTTCAAGGCTCAAGAATGATTCCATATTCAAAACTACAACGTAAACTCCTAACGCTAACGCTCTCTACATTCTAAATTGCAAAACAAGTTTCACTTTTCTAGAAATTCCATCCACAATTTGTAGCTCAGTTTACCAGTTACCAAAGCATTTATGTTAAGTCAGCCATCATTCAAATTTTGTTGACCCATCCGGATGAAAAGTTTTAAAACGGCCCATGATACACTCAGATTTATGCCCATAAATACCCTTCAAAAAAGTCAAAACATTATACAGTCTATAGTTCTTGGTCCATTCCAATTTCCTGTGCAGTTTCATTTAGGCTGCACATTAGTGTTTGAAATGAGTTTTCATCTCCTTTCTCTTTTCCATCTTTTCCATAGTTAAAACGTTCAATTTCCTTCAAGTACAGTGAATTTTCAATTTCAATTTTATTATGAGAACAAACTACATTACGTTACTTGATATTACATTGAAGTCTGTTCTTGCTTTTGTTTTCTGTTTCCGTTTATATTTGACATGAGATTTGCATAATAATAATAGCATAATATTCCATGTTTTGTACATTGTACACTTGATCATGTTTACGCGTGTACTTGTCTCGGGAAAATAAATATGAGAAAATATGAAAAAGACAATTTACATCCAGTTGGGATGACAAACATTCGTATTAGTATTCGTATTCGTAAATATTATACCTTTTATTGAGGATTGAGTTGCAGCTTTGGCCTGCATGCTGTATGCTGAATGTAACTTTCTTCACAACCTGCTTCCCCATTTCCTCCTTTCCAATGAACAATGAACAATGAATCAACAACACAATTTCAGTTATAATAAAAAGCTTAAAGGTTGTTTTCGTACCCATATTTGTACTGTAGATTCTCGCTGAAAATTCTGCAAGTCCAAAAATCTGAAATTCCAAAAGCACAATGACAATACATTTCCGGACCTCTGCGCTGCTTTGCTTTCTCCACATAAATTCCATTTATAAACTGTTATTTGTATTTGTTTGTGTCTTACTTAAAACTCTCCATCCTCCATGATTTACATTGGTCCATTTATATGTAACCCATTCGAAATTTGCATATTTGACTCACGTAAGCTCTATAATTCAGCCCATTTGTATGCCAACAATGTGTACAATGTACACTATGGTCTATGGTGAATTGGTGTATAGTGAAAGAGCAAAAGTGGCTGGAACATGAAAAGTCGGTGTCGGTGCCGGTGTCGTCGAAAATGAGGACAAAGATGAAGACGATGAAACTGTTTATTAATATGATAACAAAGGACAAATTTATAACGACTGACTTTGGTACACGAGCCAGCATCAGAAATCAGAAGCAGAAACGGCGATGAGACTGGCGTCTGCTGAGATTGAGTCGTTAAATGAAGAAAAAACTAAATTTAATGCATTATATTTCCTCTCATTTGCCATCTGACGTTGTATGTACAAGAAATAAGGAGGAAGAAGGAAAACTCGACACTCGACACTCTAAACTCTCAAGCTTTCCAGTCTCAAGTCTTAAGCCTCAAGTCTCAAGAGTACCTCAATGCCTTACATCATACATCACACATTAGTGTGCATATTTATACATATATGAATCCGAATGTGTAAATACTGGTGTAACGGGAGAAGAATGGAAGTTTGACCATTAAGATTGTGATTGTACTTGGGTTCCCCTAAAATCTAGAGCCTAGAATAAAGTAATGATGGTGAATAAAGGTAAATTATAGTGTGGAACGAAACGAGGAACCCTGAATTGCTCAACAAACCACACCATGCTCACTCACACAGCGAGAGAACGAAAGAAAGCAAGAAAGAGCGAGGGAGTGAGAATGGAGTCGGATTCGAATTTGGATTCGCTCGTTGGAAAGAAGGACGGAAGGAAGGAAATTTGAGGATATAAGATACTGTCTCGTTAATAGATAATAAGTTAAGAGAGTTAATGAGAGACGAGACGCGGGAGACTTTCGTCGACTCACACAGTGCAGTGGGAAATATTGTGAGAGCAAAATACAATGTGCTGCAGTGTACCGCAATCTGCACATTGTGTATTGTACAATGTGCATACCGATAAAATATAATATGGTCACGGGGGATGGGGATGCCACATAAAGAAGAGATAATGAGAATGACTAGTTTTAAAACTCACAAGCACACACTTCGAATCCTACACATATCATATATCACATCCATGTACATTGTACATTGTACATATCCTTTTTTCTTCCCTTTATATACTTTCACCTTTCACTGTCCTTGGATTTAGATTTTTCTTTATTTTCGCTCTTGCTTTCTTTGGTATCTCCATTCGCCTTCACATTATATTGTAGAAGCAGAGACAGTAAAAAGTAGAGGGTATCCAGGGTGAAAATCAAGACGAGTCTCAACAAGTTAAAAAAGAAATTTTATGCATAAATAATCATGACTCGGACCACAGAATGGGCGTTACTCGAAAAGCGAGAGAAGGGAACGCCGGCATTTTATATGTTTGATACTCGGTAATTTTTGGATGTGCCATTTGTATTCGTATTCGTTCTTAAATGAATACCGTGAAAATAGATGGAAATTTTTACCAATAATACAAACGAACAATAAAATACAGAATGAAGCATTTTGAGATTTTACATAAAAACTGGATTTTGAATTCAACTGCAGTGTATCTACAACAAGGGGTCCTTTTTCAAAACAATGCATACTATAGAGGTTGCAATCTGTCGTGTTGGGAGTTTGGAATAAGTACAACTCAGTACGCCGTAAGTCTACTTTTTGGTTTATTGAGGATTCTTCTTGATTCTTGCGGATATTTGCGGATTTTTGCAAAATCTTGCGAATACTTGCAGATTTTTCTGGATTCTTAAGGATTTTTCTGGATACTTACGGATCACTGGTAATCACTTCGCGTCGACAAGTTGGCGCCATCTAGCGGGAAAATTTGGAAAGTCGACGGTAGTGCCATCTAGCGGACACTTTTTTGAAAAAGTGGACAAGTTTATTATGTTCAGAATTCTTAAGAACTTTACGGTAGTAGTTTTGAACCTGAAGCAAAGTGAGATGTTAATAGACAGCTTCGCTTTCGAAACCTTGTGCTTTCAAGGCGATATAAAATCCTAACGAGGGAGGATTTTTAGCTTTATTTCAAAATTCCTCACTTGTTTAATGAGTCACGGCCTTCCGAAAAGTACAAGTCCCTGTACGGCGGGAAATTGTGTTATCAAAGGCAACTCTACTCAGATCAAAACATGTGGGATGTGGGTATAAAGTACACAGTAGAGATGCATAAATCTCCTGTTTTGTTTTGACCACTTTCCTCAGCAAATAACATGTAGGATATACAAAAATCAAGGATACAACATTCTGCTGGTAGAAAGCAACTTGTTTCTTTCATCTTGTTCTACTCGTAGTTACATGACGTTTTGGTGAAACTTTAGTAGAATCTAGAATCAATGTCTCTTGATCTTTGATCATTTTGTCCACTTGTTAATTATGGATGAATAATTTGTGATGCAAGCACAACTCATCAGTAGTCAACAGCAAGCAAGGATGCACTTTGAAACTGTCAAAAAAACGCCTAGGAATTCTGTCTGGAGTTTGGAGCTTGCTCTCATTCTAAAATTGGCTAAACTTTAAAACTGCTTTCAGTTTTCGTGGTTCTTGCATCCTCTACTCAAAGTGATTCCTTGTTCTTCAGCAAGTAGTTAATCCTCATTTTATGCATTGACAACATTTGAGTATTCAAGGCGGATTCCTGCGTTAAAAAATTGATAAAATCAAAGTTCCCTCAATTCATAATCATTTGACTGCCCATTTTCAATTTTTCAGTCCAGCACCAAAAGTAGCCAAAAAACGTCTGAAATTTTTTTAATGAATCAGGAGCATATCAAAGCACCTAGAACCTTAAACCTTTGGAATAACTGACACAAATGCATGAAAACAAAAACGTTTTGAAGGTTGATCGAATTCTGTACAGGTTTCTTAACTTTAGCCCAATACTCTCCACAGTACATTCTACAGCTTCTGAATACCTCCATTCCTCCATGGGTCCTTAAAGTTGGTGGTGGTCAAAGAGCACTTTCTCCGTCTCATACAAATTGGTGGAATGGGTTTGGATATTGATAGTGGTTCCTTGTGGTGGTGACTGAGAGCTTGAGAGTTTCAAAAGGGAATGGAATACAGCTAAATGGATGAGGGTTGACGGTACATACTACATACAGCTCATGTCAATGAGGGTGATGTGATGATGAAAGCTACAGATACATGTAGATTCATCCATACTGTACACTGTACACAGAGAGGAAAATTCAGGTCGGAGGAAGGGAATAAAAGGAAAAGGAATGTGTACAATGTAGGAGGAATTGAATCCAATGTGGAATGCAACATGAATGACTCATGCTCATATATGATGAATGACGAGCCATTATTGAAGGAATGATCAAGATGACTTGGTTCAATTTGATTTGCTCGGGATTCCTCTGCTGCTGCTTCTGGTTTTGTCTAGTGTCTAGTGTCTAGTATCTAGTCTCGTCTCATTGGAACTCGACAAGACTGGACTTGGACTATAGATTCTAGAATCTAGAATCTAGAGTCTAGAGTCTAGACTCGAGTCGGTATGTATGTACTTAGAATGTAGACCTGTAAATTACTGTATTTGTGGTTTTTAGGTGCGTTGGATGTTGATACGTAAAAGAGGATGGGATGATATGAATGGGAGAGAATGATTAGGACGTGGACGGAATTGAGTTTGAGAGCTGTGAATTGTGAGGAATTAGGCATGATTGGATTGGATTGGATTGGACTGAAATTTTGGGCAAGTTTGGTAGTGGTGGGGAGAGACTTACTGCATGTTGTATGGATGTTGTATACTGCATAATGAAAAACTAGAGAAATATGGAGACTCCATCTCACACGGATGAAAGAAGCAAAGTGAGAATCAGAATCAGACTCAGAATTAGACCAAAGGAAAAGGATTTTCGGTAAAATATACATAGCGATAAAGAGAGAAAGAGAAAGTTAGAGGAAGAAAGGCGACAACCAAGTCTTTGCATAAATTTGCATGCATCATCGATTTCTAGATATTCACAAACTCTAGACTCTAGACTCTAGACTGAGGACTCAAGACAGTACGTTTGCATATAGATATGTCTGTATGAAAGGAGCCACTGTCTTCTTCGTCTTGGTCTTTATCTACAATCTACATCGTCTGCCTTGACGAATTCCTTGATAAAAGAGACAGATTCTATGAATATTAACTATCAAGACGAGAAAATCACCCTCTTTCATAACCTCTGGCCCTTTGTACGAAAGCTCTCTCTCTCTCTTTCTCTTTCTCGGTCTCTCTCTCGCTTTCTGCTAAAACTGTGTTCCATATTCTATATCCCATGTACAAATACACAATACACATGACCATTCGGAATTGCTAAGTTTTATCTATGTGCTATATTCGTATAAACTACATCTGAACCTGTTTGCATTCTACCATAGTTTTCATCTTGAGCTTGAATCTTCACTTGTTAATCTGGAATCTGGATTGTAGTTGATTGTTGATTGTTCTCCGTTTTTAACGTTCTTCATTTGTATTTGCATATTTTTAGCTATAATTTTAATCTGTGAATTAATCCATATAACACAATAGATAATAGATAACAGATGACAGTCATTACGTGCATCTCAATGTGGGTCTGGATCTGGGCCTGGATCTATAAAATCTTTAGCTATTTTGTTCAAAAGTTGGTTCTTGTTTACTCCTCAAAAGAATGGCCGTACCAACTTGTACTTGACGTTTCAGGAAGGAAAAACTTTGAATAAACGAAATTTTGATACAATATCCAAGGGTATTTACTTGTTGTTTTATCTTTTCTGTAGTGTAGTATCATTTCGCCATTATTGTACAAATGTAGGATAAAAGAACAAGCATTCCTCATTATAATATCTACAAACGTTCTAGATTCTAGATTCTAGATTCTTCCTTTTTTCCTATCATTTTGGTCCTTTGAAATCGAACAAACGCGAGACAAGAGACGAGATCAGTACCGTCAGACCTGTAAACTATAGATTCTAGCTTCCAGATTCTGTATTCTAAATTCTCAATTCTAGACTATTTTGAAGAGCTTTTCCTGTAACAAAAAGAAAGTACTTGAATAACATATAATTAGCGTTGTTATTTCCAATTTCTTCCTCAAAAGAAAGGAAATGAAAAGAAATAAAATACCTTTATTCTTTATTCCTGCATCCTCCATTTTTTTTCTTTTTTCCTTTCGTTTTTCTCTGGTGTAATTATTCATTGTATTTTATGTGGGGATCCAAATTCCGAATTTGAAACTTGAAGCTGCAAACTCCAAACCCTACCGAGAACTAATCTAAACAAGCACGAAGTCTACATGTATCTCAAATCTTGAATAAGGAATCTTGAGAAAGGATAAAGATAACAATAGATATTCTCTTTCTACTTTCTGCATCAACATATCACATCAAGTTGGAACTGAAAACTGAAAGGAAAACGAAGCTCATGTACAATCTACAATCTACATGTGGAATGTAAAATTCATTTCATCTCTCTTTTCTTTTCTGTTTTTCTTTTTCAAAGGGAGAAAACTTTGATGTTCCTTTCGTCTTCTTTCGTCTTTCGTAACTTATTCCCATTCTCCAATTTCAATTTCAACTGGATGAATCCTGAATATTCACATTATATACATATTATATATTTGGAATGGAATGGATATTCAAAAGAAAGGAAAATACAATACAATACAATACAATACAATAGGAGACAGTAGGAAATTTATACATGGAATAAAATGAATATTGGAAATAGACTGTCGACTGTAGAATTCTTTGAAAAAACATTCATCACTTTTAAACATTTTGCATTGAAAACTGAAAACATCTCATCTTATATTTTTGCACGAGCTGAACAATGAAAAATGAACAATGCGCAATTATTATATGTATATGCGTATATTTGCATGATATATTGTGTGTTATACGGCCTAGAAACTAGCAAATGCCAGACACGCAATGGGCAATGCGTGGTGCTATTTTTGTACTTTTGTACTTTTGCATTTTGCTTCCACTACTCTGTATTTTAATTGTTCATTCTAGATTGATATTTGCAAGGTTTCTCGGATACTAAAAAATGTAATGTGTGCTTGTTTGACTCTGTAGAGGAAAAAATTGCTAGGGTAAACTTGTATTTCAAAATTCAGCAGCGAGCACAATACACACGCTTGGGTTTTGTTGTTGTCTCAAGTTTTTGTATGAGAAATCAGAAATGATAAAATATAAAATCTTTGTACTGTGTAGAAAGTAGAAAGTGGAAACGTAATGACTTGGTTTATTTGTAAACCTGAATTTTCTTCCTCCGGTCTCCAGATTTTAGATTTATCAAGATTACACTTTCTTGTATCTATAGCAACTACAAACTAGTTTTTTAAAGCAGGATCTCTGCATTTGTTTCAGCCAGCTACGGCATCTGGACTTTGTACGCTGTACGTTGTACGCTGTTTGAATAGCAATAAAAAGGAAAAGTGGAGACTGTAGAATGGAAACGGAGTAAAAGAATGGGCTGATGGCTGAAGGTATCTAGTGTCTTTGTATGGAAATGGAAATGGAAAATAAATCCAAGTTACAAGATAGCCTTTTTTTCCAGCCATCGACCTATTTTATGATGGTAATTATCGCCATCCAAGATCCACGAGCTCCTGATCGCGAAGGAGGAGAACGAGAAGGAGAAGTCGGTGAAGAGAAAGAAGAGGAATCTCAATCTCGAGTTGTTTTTTATTCGCCACCTTCTTCCACCTCTTCTTCATTCTCTCTCTTTTTACATATTTTCCACCCTAAAATATGTACGCACTTAGTAGATTCTGGATTTGCCATTAAGCTCGTACCCGTTCCCGTACTACCGATTCAGACTCAGACTCAGATTGAACTAATACAAACGTGAGAACAAACGACCAGATTTGAATCTAATTTTGTACTAAAATTTGACAGAAAATTACACTTACTTCCATTTTCTTTTTTGCCTTTTTTTCTATTTTACTTTCCCTTGCTTTCTCCAGATTTTCTTCATGTAATTCTGTGCATACAAATGAGGAAATAATAGCTTTTTTAGGATCAATTGTACATTTGTTTTCCTTGCTTCTACAATCTACAATACGGCGGCTACAATTTCCAATCCTACGTATGTATGTTCTTGCACTTTGAGTAAAATTATAAAATTACTCAATTTCAAATAAAAGATAACTAAAAGACACATGCATGAAACTGTCCATGTTTTAATTTTTAAGTACAAATGTAATTATATTTTGTATTCACAGACAACTTTTTCTTAATTTTCTTAACCGATATTAAAAAGTCACAAGTCAAGAGTAAGACAAAGTAACACAAGAAACGTCGAGTTTTTATGTGGTAATAAAATAAAAATAGTTGGGTATTGAGTATGAATAAGCATCCGCGTTAATTACAGGCAAATTAAGTGTATTCATGGAGTACGGAATATACAGGTGAAAAACAGTGAGCCAAAGCTGAAGATTTAACTTTCGCGAGATTTAACTTTCGTAGAGAAAGTCAAAGATCAAAACTCAAAGCTCTCAACTCCAAACCCAAAAGCTCGACATTAATTCCAAGGAAACGAGGAACAGGATAGAATCGAAGAGAGGTAATCGAGAGGAGAATTAGGTGCGTGATTTATGCTCACGAGTCAAGACGAGGCAAGAAGAAAAGAGTGACAGAAATGAGGAGGAGGACAAAGAGGAAAATTGGAGAATTATCTACATAGTAGATAACGGATAGTGGAGAAGGTGAATTATATGATATCAGTTTTAAATAACGCACTTTCAAACGAATGCATTCAGGATTCAGGATTCAAGGCTACTGAACCGTAGAAAATTTGAGGTTAAAAATTAGCGAGGTGATATTTTTCTCTCTGCATTAGCTTGTTTGGAATCGCCATGAAAAACTTAGTGTTCCCAAGATACTTTTAATTATAAAAGCTAGGTACATCTTGTCCTGTGTCTGTGTGTACAGTGTACAGTGTACAAGTTGACATGCAAAGGCAGATCATGATCATGATTATGATCCCAAATCTAGACCCAAACTCAGACCAAACTAACTGTAAATCCTTTTGGACTGGATTCTGGATTCTATATTCTAGATTCACAGTACCCGTTTCCGTCATGTACACAGCTTTTGAGTTGAGGAGAAGAGATGGAGACGAGGCGGAATAAAGATCATTTGGCGGGCTAGTCATAAAAAACGTGATAGGTTGGATAGTCTGATGGTCGAAATGCACTCATCACGGTTTTTTATCTATGGACTTGTCACATCTATGTACGTATGAAAAAGAACTAATACGAATACTGATACTGATGACAATGGCGATGGCAAGTGGAAAGTGGATGTATCTGTAAGAAATAAAGGAGGAAGGGAATAGACTAGATCTGTAATACTTTGTCTCTCTTTTCTCAGTGTCTCCAAGTATAGAGTCTCAAGTCGTTGTATGTTGTTCTTGATGATATCATTATTTTAATGACTTCTCTGAAACCTCGTTGCTCTGCTATAATATGTCATGGAGAAACTCTTGGGCTGCAGCAACTTGCTCCTCGTTTATGAAAACGACATGATATTCTTCTCCATTCCGACCATTCAATGGGCAACACAAGACATACACATACACACATACAGAGATGGAAAAAAAAGAAGAGACAGACCTTTGCCTTCATGTGCATTTTATGAACACGAGCCATCACCCATTTTCTTGGTTTATTTTTGTCTGAAAATATCTGTAGATAGATAAAGATGGAGAATGGAGAAGAATCACTCCATGACACTGACAAAACTCAAACTTCATTTTCAGTTTCGTTTTCATCTTCTCATCCATCCGCACACAAATGCCTGTATGTCCATACTCCATACTCCATATTCCATATCTATCCAATTTGCTCTTCCGTACACACTTTTCCCCCAGCACATAACACGTAATAATGTAAGAGCAAATGTATCCAGTTTCTAATATAATATCTAGTATCCACACCACTGGAACTGGAAGTGAAACTGGAATTATGTATTATGTATACGCATTGAGTAAGGAGTATGGAATATGGAGTATGGAATATGGAGTCACTGTAGAAAGTAGAGAGTAGAGAGTAGAAAATAGAGAGTAGTCATCTAGATGGATTACCATTAGTCAAGTAAATCTTTCTTTCTTTCGCTCCTCATCTCCTTTGTCTCCCCCAGAAAAATTCATTTTTATTACTTCTACATTCCCTTGCTTTGCTCCACTACATACTTGCCAGACGTACTTATTTAGCAAGGACAGTACTTTTTTCAGACCCCCCTGTACTTACTAAAATTTTTTGGAAAAAAGGACAGGACATGTCCTTATTTTGAGCTCTCACGTACTTTTGTCCTTAT
>JAQGBH010005919.1:0-13398 GCA_034698265.1 Sminthurinus aureus | reverse complement strand
GGGACCGGACAAATTGGTTCGGTAAAACGAGTAGTTCGTTATATCGCGGTTCACTATATCGGGTTTTCAGTGTATATACAAAATAGAACAGGAAAAATGCTTTTCGTAATAATTATAATTATCGTTGTTAGTCGTTGTATTTATATTAAAAAAAATTAAACATGGGTAGTAAATGCCATTCCTTTTTTTGTAATACAAAATAGGAAAGATCGAGGTGAAACTCCTACGGTAAATATATTTGACACCAGTCAAGTTCCGCATATCATCAATGAGTATTTGAATACTGGGAAGTATTGCGATAAATGTGGCAAGATGTGTTTACGCTACACAATTCTTTACTTTAATAGTATGAGTAGAATTGCTCAGACTTTCATCAATTCCAGTTCAGTGATTCCGATTTGCCGAGTCCTATGTAATAAATGTCACACTAATGACTAGCTGTAATGTTTACATATTAGATACTTTGTATCTATAGTTGATATTTTGTAATTTGTGTATAATATTACATAATTAAAATGACTGTACATTTTTTACGCTTTAAATATAACTGAAACTAAACGTTACAAGTAAACTAAAATGTTTGTTATGGTAAGGTTATCAACGTACAAAATATGAGTGCCTTCATTATTTTTAATTATTATTGCTAATAATGTGTACTAAACTAAATGATCTATGATAACTACATGAGACACGAGATTATGGCTTATTTTTCTACAAGTCAATAATATTAAAATTTATTATTTTTTATTATTACATTTTTCAAAAAAACAAAAATCAATTTGTACTGTTTTTGCTTACTCGACTGAATTATTTGTTTTCAAAGATGTATTTTAAAAAATAAAGGCATGATGTATTTTAATATATATCATGCTGCGCAAGCCGTATAAAGTATGACAAGTAACTTAATTGTTTATTTCTCCCACTGTTTTCATAAAGATTAGGAAATTTAGTAAACATGACATATGTTCTAAGCTGTATGAGGCATACATCCTGTCATATATGATATGTAGTAAAAAATACTGTAGCGTATTTATCCAGAAACTGTATGTACATGAGATCTCTAATAATGATTAATTAATTAGTTTTCTGAAATCGTAATTAGCTAGAAACACAAAGTTTGATATACGCAGAATCTTTATTTCTAATTTATCAATGTACTTCCAAATTATATTATGTAGCATACTTGTGTATGTTTAAATACTAGTAGTAAAGTAATGTGTAGTGTGTAGCTTAACAGTATGAATTATGATGGTCATAAAGTACATTTTATATACACTTTGCATTTATACAATGTCGTATTTGCTCTCCTTTTGAAACGTACTTACATAGCATGCTAAACGTCGTCAGATAGTAAAGTCATTAACAAAGTCTGGTAGAATCTACATTCATCCAGGGGAATACCCCTATATACTTTACAAATAATTCCGCTCATCATCAGGAAGAGTGACAACGTTAGCGTGAATTGTTGTAAAAAACAAGTAAAATATCTAACTGATTTTTCAACTTAAAAAAACTTTGTGAAAAAATGGCATCCATTAAATTTGCTAAAAAATTAGTGGTCATTTCAACATTCGCGATGGTAAAAATTTTTAATTATTCTAATACATAATAAATATAATTTAGAGTAAATAAAACAAGTCAATAATATGCAATTTAGTATCATGTGAATTGTGCAGAACTGATTAAAAGTGAAAAGGAGATGCATATATAATATTAATTATAATATGTTTGTTTCTCTTTTCTTTATACTTTTTATAGTTGGCAGGGATTGCAGTAATAATTACTTCAAGTTACATTTTTATGCTCCGCCTCACTTTTATGTCAAAATTTCAAGAGACTACTGTGTTACCACTACTAAAATATAATAATATAGGTTCTACCGGGACGGATGCAGATGATCAAAAAAATGACACAATTTCAATAGGACGTGTTTTTTTGGAAATGATTTCAAATGAAACAAATTCTTATAATGTGACTGTTCCCAATAGTACTGATACATTATTTCAAGACCCGTGGATTACATTTAAAACATCCTGGAGACATTCCATGTTATTCATATTCATATCTACAGGAATCGTATTTTTTGTGGGTCTTTTGCAATTTTTCGCCGCAGCAACAGTTGTCATCTGCGCCAAATCTTCTGTAATATACTATGCTTCTTTTTTAACTTTTTAGTGTTTTTTTACATTATACGTTTTAAAATGACCAAATTCATGCTAATAATTATTATTGGTTATAATTTATAATATCTTTATTCTTTATTTATTTCTATGTAAATATGCAGAGCAACAAGGCGCTATCTCGTTTGACATCTTATTGGATGCTCGCAAATATCATCATTTTTTTCACTCTGGTGATCTGTACTTTGAGCAACATGGCAATGGATTCGGATGTGGAGCTGATATCGTCATTGATTCCGGAAAATGGAAGACATGACCATACTTCTATCATTACAAATTTTGTGCAGAAATATTTCATGACAGGAGTAAATGGATCTGAGAAGCAGACATGGACTAATCAAGTCTTAGATTTCCTCATTATACACATTTACAATGTGATACTTGCTTTTGACATTTTACTCCTCTTCGTTATCCTCGTTTTTTCTGCTTGTATAAAAAGGCAACATGGGCACGATGTCGATGAGGATGAAGAAGACGAAGATGTGACATCCGATGTAAATTATAAGTATTACAATATTAAAATAAATAGACTTAAATACTAAATAACATGTTTATGCAGTCTTATTTAAAAACCCTTAATTAAAAAGTGCTTTTTTTAATTGTGTTGTTTATCGTTGCTCAAAGTTTGCTCAATTTACACGTGTACCTTACTACTGTTTTAATGTTTGAATACTATTATGATCCCTCAATAAATTTTAAAATTTTCATGGTGAATTTTACACAAAATTGAGTATTAGTTACTAATTATAATTGCAGCTGCAAAAGCAAAAAACCTATATACTTTCATTTAGCATCACCACTTACATCCTGTAGGTTATAGATAATATTCTACAGAAGCATACAAATCTTCGCTTCTGAAAAATGCGAAATTCGGAAAGTGAGTGCGTTGTAATTTTTACAAATGACGTGATGGCAAAAATATAAACAGTATATCTAAAATTGAATTGAATCTTGAGCTATTTCAATTTTCAATCACTACACTAATATAACTACCGATAGATAGATTTACATTTTACTTACATCAGTGAAGGTGAAATATACATTTTTTGATAAAATAGAAAATAGAAACAACAAGAAGTATAAAAGTAAGAGTAATTGTGAGACCAAAATGAACTTGCCTTTATTTCTGCGTTTATTAGTGTAGTGTTAGAGATACACAAAAATAGAAAACCTGTACGAAATACTAATCAGAAGACGATTTGTGAATTCTGTTGTAATGCCGTTCAAGGGCGTCAATATCAGGAAATGCCCTGAATTTAGGTAAACACAAAAAACACTCATGAATTAAAGGACCATCTTCATCAGAGTCATACACACTACTATCTTCTACTTCCTCCTCTTCCTCTTCTTCACTATTATCACAATGCATTTCGTTGAAATGTAATTCAAATTTTCGGATAGTCTTGAAACTCTCATCCTCACAAAAAGGACAAACGTGAATTCTCGGACGATGATGACCTCTTCTTTTTCGGTGTCTTTTGAATATTGAAGTTGATGAGAAATGTTTTCCACAACTACATTCATATTTCTTGATTTTCTTTAATGATTGTTCATTCTCATTTTCATCGTCTTCAATTATTATAATATTTTGATTTTCAACATCAATGATTTCTTCTTTATCCTTTTTCTTTTTGGGGTTTGAATCATCCGAACTTTCACTACTTATATCAATGAATTGGATTTCTGTGTTTTGTGGAGCTTCATTTTCAATATTTTCTGACCCCTTTCTTTTTTCACTTCGTTTCTTATTGTCAATTTTATTATTTGCAGAACATTCTTTTACTGTTTCTTTCTGTGGAGTCCCTTGATAAACCACAACAATTTGTTCTTCATATTTATTTTGCAAGCCGTCTATTCTCTCCCTAAAAGTAAATTCACACTTCTTTGTTTTCTTTTGTCTCTTCAATTTGATTGATCCTTTAGTTTTGTCTACTTTCATTTGATTAGTGTGTTTTTCAATATCGATGATTTTTTGTTTCTCGTTTTTCTTTTTGGTCTCGGAATTTTGAAAATTTTCGTTGCTTTGTTTAACTTTGTTTTGAGTTGTCTCATTTTCAGCATCTTGTGATACTATTTTCGTTTTCTTTGTCTTCAGGTCACTGTTTATCGAGCATTCTTTTGATACCTCCTCTTTTTGATTTGCTTGATAAATCACAACAATTTCTTTTTCATCTGGCTTTTGTAACTTTTCTGTAATCTGACACTTTTTACCAATTTGAGTTTTAGGAGACAGTTTTTCAAATTTATTATTGTCAGAGCATTCTTTTGTTGCTTCCTCCTTCTTTTCATTTCCTTGATAAATTACAACAATTTCTTCTTCGTCTTGTTTTCTTGTCTTTTCTGTCTTTCCACTCTTACTAAAAATAACTTGATTTTTAGGTGAAACTTTGACTACATTTCTCTTCTCGTTGAGGAACCGATCTTGAACTTTCTTACTTGACACTGTATCTTTTGATATTTTTGTATTGCTTTCAAGATCACCTCCCGATTTTGTAGAAGATTTCTCCATACTATTTTGATTTTCGTCCACTGGTAAAGATTTATTAACAGGTTTTTGTAAAAATGATGACGGTTGAATACTTTTTGGTTGTTTTACAACTGCATCACTATTTTCATGAATCGGCTCGTGGCACAAAAGCTCATTGTGTAGGCGAAATCTATAAAATTCAAAATTCACAAGTCATAAATTCATTGTTACATATTATGTAATATCTAATATCATAATATGAAATCATACATGATACATAATACATGTATTACATAGTACAACATGCTACTGATATGTAATATCAGTAACATGAAATAATAATATATCTCATAATTGTTGCAAACTAGAACTTTCAAGTCAAAAAATATTACCGCTGGTCACACTTTGAGCATTCGTATGGCAGAAGAATTCCATGTATTAACTTGAGGTGTCGATTCAAGCTGCCTCCATGGATAAATTTTGCACCACAACTTTCCTGGCGACAAGTAAAGGGACGCTCTAGCCCATGCTTCCCGATCCTGTGATTTTTAAGGTTGCCCGATGAGTAAAATTTTCTAGGACAGTCAGGACACTGATACAACTTAAGTCCTGCATGAACTCTGATGTGCCTGTTCAAACTACCGGGAGTGATAAATGTTTTCGGACAAAAGGGACATTTGTAATCTCGTTCACCAAGGTGCATCTTTTCGTGCAGAACCAGAGGGCTCATCTGATTGAACGAGCGAGGACAATAGGAACAATGGAAGGGCCTCTCTCCTGTTACATGAATAATGAATAATAAATAAATAAATACACAATTACAAAATTCAAACAAACAGTTAAATAATATTCAGAAACTGTCTTTAAAGCTGATTAAAAATTACCATAGCTCACCTGTGTGAATACGAATGTGTTGAACCAGTTTAGATTTAAATGGAAATCCCTTATTACAAGTATCACAAATATGAGGCCGACATTCCGTTGCATATTCCATTTTCTTTGAAATAGCTTGAACTTGTAAATGAGTTGCTGCATAATATTTCGCCGCATCCTCTAGTTTTTTTTCTTGCTCCATGTTTCTGCTACATATAGAAACAAAAACTGTAATTTCCTTTTCATCAAGCATTTATTACATTCGGAAATTGAAATATTTGTATTATGTATACAGTGTATGATTGACTTACGTGATCTAAATTCAAGCTGGGAACTTTAGTTCTTCAGAATAAAACAGGAACGAGAAATAGACGACAGAGAGATCTTTGTGACAAAAGACAAAAGAAAAACAGAGCCAAAAATAAATATCTTTCCATAATAAATCATAAAACATAAAACAACAATAAAAGTACAATCTTTAGGAATTATTTTTTTAATTTAAATTTTACATTTAACACTCCTGTTGTGGGTTACTAATAATTAAGATGTAAATTCATGTAACAAGGATATCCTCTTTTGACATGTCAAAAGAAAACAAAATGAAGTGAGAGAATCAGTCTTTGAGTTCTGCTTTCTGTAATTAAAAAAATCAAAAAAAAAAAAAAACAAAATTACAACAAGATGAAATAAATCGCGCTTATATTGACGACTGTTCCTTGCCATATGTATGCATATATTGGCATTAATAAGGCATCATACTTGCGACTTTTGACATTTAATACTTTAATTCTAATACCACACGAGTTCAACTTACGTTTTTAGTTCAAGATTCAAGAGAGATGAATACAGAATTACAGAATAGATGAGAGAAATAGACAGTTTGGAATCTGAATTGTAAAAAGTACATTTTATGATGATTCACATCGAATAAAAGACACATCGAGAACTTAATACACGTTTAGTTAGATGTATTCTAGCAACTAACTTGACAAAATATAACTGGTTCAATTAAAATTTACTACACACAATTAAAACAGGAATGAGGAAAGACATGACATAAAAAATGTGTAAAAATGTGGCCAAAATATTATTCGTGTATTTTCATTCAAAATCTCGAGGAGCTCGCAGCTCGTGAATATTTACTACTGGAAGCAAAAGAGAAAGGATAGACACAAAAAATAAAACAAAAGTTGGTTTGATATTTAATGATTAGAATCTGGTACATGGATGTTTATTTTTATTTAAAGTTTCTGCTGTGGAGCTGTGGAGTAATACTTCCACTGAAACAGGTTGACTCATAAAAAATTGCATAAAGTCTTTAAAAAATTTGCAAAGTCCATAGTACACAAGAACAATAGCTATTGCAATTGTGATGTAAGCCAATCGCTGACAAAATGTCCAATCATTTTCTCCATCTGGACACGGTGGGCAGGGAGTATTACATGAAGAGCTTACAGATTTCTCTCCATCGTTAATACTTTGATTGGATGTATCGGGAGTTTCCGTGGTTACGGGTTCTGTTGCTGCTGCTGAAGTTAAAGGAGAAACCAAAGAGTCCGAATCGGAAACCGTAGCCGAAGAAGACGAATTGCCGTTGACATTTTCCGCTATCGCTACTGGTGCTGGTGTCAACGAAGATGATATTGATGTTGATGACGAAGCGCCTTCATCTTGTGGTACCGTTGTTGCCTGTGACAAGGATTGTTGTGCTGGCTGAGATCCAGTCGTCCCCATCACGTCAAGAAATTAATTAAATCATTTTCCCCCTTAAAGTTATTTTAGCATAGCGACATGTCATTTCTTCATTCCAGTTAAAATTTTGACAAGAGTAGTGGCTATCGATTAGCACCGTAGAATCTCTTTATGCAAGCTCATTTCATGCGGTTATATGTATTTACTTTTCACAATGATTTCATTAAATAAAATCCTTTGTGTTTTGTGTACCTTTTGCCTTGTGTATTTTTACTTTTACTTGTTTTACAATGATTTAATGCACACAATGCATGATACATGATATATTTGACTCTGATTCCCATGACAACTTCAGTGCTTAAACAGCCATAGGATTCAGTTTTCAGTTTATGCTTTATCATTTATACATTCCGCTCTCATCCGCTGTACGTTGTAAATGGTAAATCGTTTCCATCCCATCGTATTTAGCTCCAGCCGAGTACAGTTAACACGAAGGCCTTAGTTTTCAAATTTCAAATGTATCTACCGACCTAAACACTAAAAAGTCCCATAGTTTGACCATTGACCCACAACAAGTATTGTTTTTTTGGCGTGTTCGCAATATGCGAAAAGTCAAATACATGTTACAACGGAGAAAAAACAATCACTCCCCAAACCCCAAACACTCGGTTTTGAGTTTTGAGTGGAAGTTGGAGATGTTATATTATGTGTATACACATATTATATACAATATGCATTGTCAATTGTGTCTAGTGCATAAACAAAATGAATGGTTTATAAAAACATAAAAATGATTCATCTTTACTGGTTTACAAAACAGTATGATGTTTTTATAGCATAGTAATACAAACTACAGACTACAGACATGTCTGAAATGCATCAAATTTTAAATTAAAACAAAAGAATGATTTTTTACAGAAATAATCACAAAAAATAATCATAAGGAAATAAAGATGAAAGCCATTTATATACATTTATATTATTTACACCAGTCCAATCCAATCCAATCCAGTCCTAGTTTCTAGTTGAATGAGAACTGAAGAAATCTGAAACTTTGAAATGAGTAATGAGTCTTATGATTTAGATTCATGCACTTTTATTGGTTTGGCTTCCGGTTTTGGTTTGTAAAAGTACCCTCCATCACTCAGTTTACGTTTGAATTTATCAGAGTTTCTAGTGCCAATGGCTTGCTCACTCGCTATCTAAAATTTAAATGTCAAGGGAGAAACAGTTCAATACATTGGCGGATAATAAAGTAATAATTGACATTGTATGATTTTGTCCACAATCAACTATTAACTAACAACTAAATTCTTATTGAGTACTGATTTAGGTTTTTGATGTGTACAACTTAAAACACTACTGTACTGCCAACTGTTTATTTTACCGTATATTTCATGTTGAATATTTTTCTTTGGTAAACAACACTTCTTTGACCAAATTTTTTCAAATAAGTTCTCCCACTTCCACCATTTCTGTTGAAAATCAAAAGCAATAAAAATTCAAATCATTCAATATTCAATATCCTCACAAAAGATTGCATAATATAATTTTGAAGGATAGAAAATAGAAATAGTGAATTTCTACTGACCGACTCGCCGTTCCACGAGCCATTCCCTTGGCCTCTACCCCGAGACCACATCCATTGTCCATGACGCCAAGGAAGTCAGTGAGAAGAAGAAGACTGATCAGTGCGACTGGTACACTCCAGCTACCCACAGAGCCTCCACTGTCTCTACCACTACTCAACAATACCATTTTCAATAAACACCATAAAAATCCCTTGTTTTGAATTCGTCCTTCCACGGATACACACTATTTTAACTTTGTATTTTTGATCCGATTTAAGACTACTTGTAGTCTACAACTTCCTATATATTTTATATTCCAATAGAATTTTCTCCGATTTTTGTCTAAATCTAGAAAATTTGACGAAAAAGTTGTCAGTTGTCAGCAAAGAACAAAGAATTGATACGTCGTCTCATATGGGAAATATGAGTGAAAATGAGGATGAGACATGACATGACATTAAAGGACATTCAATCACATCTGAACATGTAGGTTGTAGATTGTAGATACAAGAATTGTGTGTATGCAGTATGGATTGTGTAATAATAATTAGTGTTGCTATTTTTTCTGTTGATGTTGATGAGTTGCAAACTGACCATCATGTTGAATTTTGAATGACTGGATGATGAATGGACGGCTGGAAATTATGATCCGTCTGTTATGTATTATGCATCAACAGTGCAAAATACACAAACACAGTACTATACTGTGGTATTTAGTATGGGGAAAGTATGATCAAGTTTTGAGCTTTGAGCTTTGGGATTTGCCATTGGTCATGGAAGATAATGAAGCATGAGGAGTCTGAATGCGCATTCTATTTCATATTGTTTATATTTTCATCTTCCATCCCTTTTAATTGACACAATCAATCCATATATATATACTTATGAACATTAAAACAAACATAAACATTAGACATATATTATACATTATAAATCTGTCATAGCTATGCATAGTGTAGAGTGTAGAGTGTAGTCTGTAGGCAGAAGGAAAGACATGTAAGTAGTTTGTCCATATCTAAGCATATCTCACATATCCCCACCTTTTTGCGCTAGTTTTTTGTTGTGTTACACATTATAAGTACTTACATAAATTATTGGGAGTTGAAAGGGAGAGACATAAATCCTCATTTATTACTGTCCTTTGACATTGAAAACTGCACACAAAATATTGTGTATATTGGTGACTGGATACGGAATACAGAATACAGCATACAGAAGAAAAATTTAACATAATGAATTTTTCACTGTTCTAAGTTCTGAACTTCATTTGGTTGTCTGTCTAGAATCTAGAATCTAGAATCTAGAATCTAGGATCTCTATAGTCTAGAAACTAGAAGACTTAGTTGTCGTAGTCATTGTAAAATTTCCAATAAAAATTCACTCAATTGTACTCAATTCAGATTGACGTTCAATTAAAAGTGACAATGTGTGGAAAAGCACGAATCATGAGTAACGAATAGGGAATAAGTAAACACATTGATCATTGATCACCAATCCCTATAAAACATGCATATTGACAGTTGACTTTACAATAGTGAAGAAAGACAACGTCTGACGTCATCATTTCATCATCTTACTCCTTTGTTTTTCAATGTATTCGCCATTTCACTTGCATCTTGCACCGTACAGATTGCCTTTGCCCTTTGTACAGAAAATCTGTCTCGATTCTACATTTACGATTCACATTCTGAACGATGTGAATTAGGGATAACACGCAATGCATAATGTATAACATTACTTAAACATACATGTAGGACACAAATTTGACGTTTACTGTTTGTTCAGTGTACACATAATATGCACAATGTATAGTTTATTACAATTATTTACAATATTCACATTCATATACAGAATGCAGAATATTATGCATCATGCATAAAATTTTACTGGCAATATTTTGTTGATGAGAATTAGAGATTGAGAATGGTCAATTAAAATTTAGTCTAACTGCTCCAATGCTCAAGCTAATTTAAAACTGCAGTATTCATCATCTTAACCGTCCATTTTATTTCATTTGAATGGATTGGACACAACAAAATACGTGCAGTCGTGAATTTATTACGTATCATGTATCATGCAGTATGCAATTGAAAAAAACCTTAGACTTTTACGCGGTGCTAAATATTTTCTCTTTATTCAGTATTTTTAATTTTTAACTATCATATTATATTGTTACACATTTCGTTAGTGGCATCGACACTCCACACTCCACGTATCACACATAAAATTATAAAGGATAAATAACAGAGTGTAGATTTAATCAACAAGATTTAATAAACAAAACCTCGGGTGTTCACATCATTTCACATTCCATCAAAAATCAACATCAAAAATCAAACACAAATGAAAACGAAATATTGTCACACATTCCTAATTCCTATTGACTAGCTGATTTCATGCGGCCCCAGTACTAGCATCAGTCATTGCTGAAGCCGTTCTCAATGATGCCGCTTTGTTTTCATCCTCATGATGCTGACGACCCTTTCCTTTTCCTTGAAGGTCAAAATGTGCCAATTGATTCTATACAAAATGGAAAGAGAGAGAGAGATTGAAACAGTATGAAATATTTGCAAACAAATAAAACGTTTAAAGAATTTTGACTTTCTAGTTGTTCGATTATCGACTTTGTGAATTGTGAACATTTTGTCTCTTGTTTTTTGTTTTTTTTATACTTGACATTGATGACAGACTCTTTTCAAGAATTCAACTTCCTCGTGATGTTTTGCTCCTTTTTTCTTTCTCTCTTCACTTTGTTCGTGTCTTTGTGCCTCTAGTACTAAGTGGAGATGGGCAATTTCCGCCTCCATCCTGTTTATTTCAGTCTCATCATTTTCAAGTAGAGCTTCCAGATGTTGGACCATCGTATCCAGGGCTGTGGATGTACGCATCTCTTTCAGTTGAGCCGTTTCCACTAGAGCTGAATATGTTTCTGCAATTTGATTGAGACCGTTTCTAATATGAGCTAGGACAACCCCACGCTCGGGCAGGTCACTCAACACTTCTTGACGAATGCACTCATCAAAGAGATCTTGCAGAAGGACGTAGGTGATGGGACAGTAGGACACTTCCGTGTGTTTCTAACAAGAGTTTTGTGAGCATTTTATTAAGGGTCTGATTCATTACTCAGAATTATATGACTTTAACCCTTCGTAGTTTGTAGTAAATAGTAAACCTAAAACAATTTGAAGACTTAATTGTGGATGATTGACTCACATTTAAAATATTCCGTTCTTCAGTAATCCTTTCAAATTTTTTAAACAACCGCATTCGATCCACTGAATCTGCCGGTACTTTTGACACCTGTTACAAAAATCAAAAGGGGATGTTTTTTAAAAGTAAAAACTTGAAACTGCTAAAACTTTAGCTGTCAATGAATTTTAAATATTATGCTCAGTTACGAAAATGTACAAAATGTACAATATATCGGAGTGTTTGTAGGTTGTAGGCGATATCCTTGGGTGGGAAGAGCTGGTCAACTAGAGTTTCTTTGTCCTCCTCTGAAAATGGAATGTCATGATTTGCCCGCTGCTGCAACTGTTCTAATTCAATGACGTTCATCCGAGGGATTCGGATCTCTGTCTCCTCCTCCGGGTGTCGAGGAATATGTACCTTCCTTTCACTCTGCATGGTTTGGCGGATTTCAGAGCTAAGCAGAGATGGAGGGTGTAGTTGAAGGAAGGTGGAGGGAGGAGCGGGTCCCATGTCAATCAACTGGGCCATTCGAATTTCTTCTGTGTCCGTTCCTCCTGCTGCTCCTGCTCCTTGTCCAAGTCCAGGTCCATTTGTTTTCTGCTGGTGACTTTGGGTACGATTATGATGATGCGGATGTTGATGCTGATGCGGATGCTGCGAATTAGAATGTTCTTTGTGCATACTAAAACTTTTTGACCTGCTTTCGCTTTCTTCTCTTTTTAATGGCTCGGCTTTATTTTTCTTTCGCATTGATGTGGCTTTGGACATTTTGACTTTTGTCTTGATTATTGATTTCTGATTGTGGTTGAAAAGTATGGTATTTGTAATTTGTACTCCTTTTTAATTATTATAGACCATAATATTTTCATAAATATGTGACCAGCACAGAGCACAGCAGCAGATCAAAATTAACAGCGCAAGAACGTGTGATAGCCGCTACAAATTTGCTGTTGCCTCAAACCTCAAACTCAACATCAACTCCACGTATATCCAGCATCTACTATAGCATCTAGCATCTAGCATCTAGCATCTAGCATATGCATTTTATATTTTATACCACATGACCCTTTCCTTTGCCAATACCCAACGTAAACTCTTGTTTTGTTTTTCTTTGAAATTTATTGAATGGAATGGAAACAACAACTGTTTCCGATTTCCAGCGTTACCAGTTCAGTTCCGTTACCAGTTACCATCCACAATCCACAATCCACATTCACAAGAAAAATCAAGGAAACCCCTTATAACGCATTACCTATAAAGACCGTGTGTAAATGGTTAAATAATGGTGTTGACTTTTTTCACCATAATTTCACCAAAAATTCACCGAAAAATTTGAAAAAAATATATTTTTTTCGGAGTTTATGGTCTTTTAATGGTATTTTGTTGACCGTCATTTCACCATAATATTTTACGTTTATTTCAC
>JAQGBH010005918.1:0-13399 GCA_034698265.1 Sminthurinus aureus | reverse complement strand
AAACTGTGGCCCATGTAAAAAGCCTAGAGTACGACGTCTATGTACGTATCCATTTCTAGTTCCAAAGTGTTCCATCTACGTACTTATCAATCTCTAGTCTTGAATATAAAATACAGCGGTGACTTTTTTAAGATAATAATTACAAAATGTTCTAATTTTCCTCTGTTTTCGTGAATATAATTACAATTAAAGTAATATAAGTTAAAAGACATAAATGTGACCTAGTTTTTGTATATATATATTTAGTGAAAACTGGAAAAAAATCATGTAGTTTTAATAAACATTTTCCAAGAATATTATTTAATAATTAATAATATATTATATATGAATGAAAATTTAAAAAATATATTATATTATAAGTATATGTTATAAATTAACTCAGTTTTCATACCAACTACATTAAACTACATTTCCGTTGCTCATGCTTTGATGTCATAATAATATTATGTATTTTGAACCCAATGAAATCAATAATAAATATATTTTCTGCACTCGGTTTGATAAAAATCATAATTAACATCTGACATCAATCAAAATGGGATGTCTAATAATATAATATTATTATATTATAATGATGTTCATCTTTATTTTTTATAGAAGTAAAGAAAAGTCTTTTAGTACTTCTTACTTAACATATTTTCTACCAACACCTGACGATTTCTGATAAAAAACAAACAATTTTGACATGCTGCTTGTTTATTAGCAATTAAACATAATAATATTATTCAGTCACAACATGGTTATAATATATAGTTTTTGTGCACATGCAAACGTTTTTATTGCAGTGTTTCCAGCAAGTAAAAACAAACAGCCAATAATGACACCATAAATAATATGATAATAATAATTATTTTTTATTTTAACATATCGTTTAACTTAAAAGTTTTTTTTTCATTAGAAGAGTTGTTAATAATTGTAAATTTACATTCAACACAAGATACTGTTTAGTAAAGGGTAACATATAATACATATGCGATCGGATTTGATGCTTCTATTCACTTTTCATCAATAATATCTTAAGAATTGCCTACACTTTGTGTGTGGTTGTAATAGAAAAACTACTATATAATTATAATTTTTATAAATACACAATTTCTTTTTTCGTTTCGAAACCATCCTTCAAAATGCATATTATCATCATTTATTATAATATTATAATAATCCAAATATAGTGTTTATTATTTTGTAACAAGGACTTTCAATTTTCAAAATAATAAAAATTATTCTTATTATTATTTATTATTGCATTTCTTTTTATATTATGAATTATCAATTATCATAGTACCAATTCAACAACCTGCTACGCTGGCAGTTTGAGTTTAAGCTAGGATAATAAATAATACATGAAACATAATAATATCGTAAAATAATGTGGAACAGACAACGTAATACAAACACTTGTAAATTACCAATCATTATTGGTAAGCTTTCCAATCATAATTATTCCTTATATCACACAACAATTCACTTAAAAAAACTGCTTACGAAATATTCATCTCTTGTATAATATAATATAAAATTAATTCCGAAAATTGATAATTTTGTCCCAGGCTTGCTGGTAATACCATAATCCATAATATACTACTACTACTAACATACATACTAACATATTGATTGTAGTAAGTAGTAGTGTCACAATAATATATTATGGTACTACTACTTGTTACCCTTTGACTTCCTAACTTTTACAACTTTACGAATGTTGTAGAATAAATACGCCAAGCAAAAAATACATTAACGATTATATAATGTAATATATAACATGCAGTAGTAGTAGTAGAAGTTGTCATCATCGTGGGTATAGTTTCATTTTCTAAACGAGGATCAATCCTTAACTACAAGTAGTAGTGGTGGTGATGGAAGAACCAGGATTGACTGTACTTGTTTTACTTATAGATGATTTTGTTTCTTCTCTCACTAAAGTGAGTAACAAAAAGAATAAAGTCAGATTATAAAATATGGTATCAAAACATATTTGATACTTATACATTTTATATTATAGACTATATAATACATAATAATATATAATATAAATATAAATTAGAAAACAGAATACCCTTGGAGTTCTACATATTGAAATTTATGCCTTTAATAGGATCTGGGTATGCTTCTTTTGAAAGCTTTTGTAATTCTGGGGAATTATTCCAATGTCCCCTAACTGGATCCAAAAGTCTGTTAAGGTAAGTAAGAACTGCAGCTTTCAAGTCTCCTGGATGTATTTCCTTCATTTTACCACATAATAATAAATAATATTGTACAACAGTAGTTTGTAAATAATGTATTTGAATTTAAAAGAAATTGCAATAAGCACAAGAATGTAGCTATTAGGTATTATATTTTTAAATATTGAAAACAAAACTATCTGTGATATTACCAGGTACACAAAATGCTTTCTTTAGTTTACTTTTCACGGCCGATTGAAAATCCAGGAGATCTTTGATTCTTCTTCTAAGGATGACATTTTTCCACCAGATAATCCGGGTACTAAAAACAAATACAGTACATTTATTACTTTGTCACAAAGTTGGATAACTACATATTATAATATAATATAAATTAAAAATGACATAATATCAAACATTCATTTATATTTTTATAATTTATATTATACACAACAATAAAAAGAACAATATAATATAAAATATTTTATAGGAACTGTTTTTGATTTTCCTAAATAATGTAAATAAAAAAAAGAGGAATGAAGTAGAAAAAAGTAAAAACGAATACAAAATCTAATTTTTAAATCTACATAATAATATTATTATAAATAATTTTAAATATTATAGTAATCTATAAATAAAACAAAAACAGCTTGGATATTGCGTCCAATGTCATTCCATTCTTTTTACATCCATCAAATGGAGAAAAGAAGAAGGATCTGCCAACCCTATTTACCTGTTTAAAAAAAATAAAAAAGACTTTACATTATATACACAACAATAATAAGAACAATATAATTTAAATGAGTAAACATATATCCAGAGAAGTGAATTGCATACAACAATATTTATGACATGTTAATCGACATGCACAGTGAATACAGTAGCAGCCGTGACAGCGTCAGCAGTCAAAGCAGCGGAAGCCAATTTAAATCAGTATAAGATTGTACTTTAAAATAGCTACAACAATAATAATAATTAATTACCAGCAGTAGTAAACAATAATAATAATAATTTTTTATACATTGTTACACTAGAAAGATAAGTTTATACATAACATGTTCAAGTATACTATATAATATTATTATACCTTTTTAGTAATTGTAACTCCATCCTCTCAAATATCCAAAAATGGATTTTACTTTTCTTTCATCGTCTTCAGGAACATGCCTCGGTTGTTGTTTACATATAGTATATACACATTGTTGACTAAATAAATATATATATAAATCTACTTTATTGATCGGCACATTATAAATTACATAATATTATAACATATTTATAAATAATAAAATTGAATTGAAATGGATGTACAATAGTGTTATACAAATCGTACGTTTTAAGATGAACTTACAATTTAATAGACGGCAAAATTAGAGCCCCGTGTTTATTTTTTATTTAGCTTAGTGTCTTTCCATTTTAAAAGAAAGTATTTATTTTTGGAAGTACTTAATATGCACATTACTAAATTTTTTTAACTTTTTAAAAAACATGCCTTGTTGATTTAGTTAACTAGTACTTGGTTTATTGAGTTAATCCTACACAATGACTATAATTTCACTACAAAACACATTTTTTTTTTATACTAAAAGAACTCTAGAGTTAAAAAAACAAAGTTTTTAGAATATTTTGTACATATGTTTTTAGCAACATATGACAAAACTTTTCGAATTCAAAAATTATTTTGTGTCAAGTACCTCTGCAAACTATGCAGAGAATAATAAATAATAATAATATATATATATAGAGAGTCAAAGATAATTGGAAAATATTGATAACAAACTAAATTAAAATTAAACAAATTTCAACTACAAAACATTTTGTAAATATAAAACATGTAATACAAAGCTGTAAACATCAATGAGATGGGTTTGGCCCCGAAAAATCGTTGAATAAATCAAATCAAATCAAATCAAAATAATAGGAAAATATTGAGAGAACCTACTTAATTGGTTGTTTTGACAAGTAGGAACGAAATATTTATTTGATTTTTGATGTTTAAACACAGCATACATTTTCACAGAAACAAAAACTATAAAAAATACTATAAAAATGGATTATTAGGATTTGCAGATGGTGTACATTCAAATGGATTTATTTTTGCTCCAGCAATTGCTATTTGTCCCGAACTTTGTTGATACTTCAAATGATTAGGGCCATTTAGTTCCAATGCTAAATAAAATCATTGACAAATATCAAGGGTAAATATATATACGTATATATTATATGTGTATTTTTTTATTATAATATATTAGTACAGAATAGCGTAATACATAATACATAGTATATATATTACAACATTTTAATTATAATATTAGAAAAGCGTAATATATTATATATTATTATAACATTTAAATTATAAATTGGCAGCAAAGTTTATGTCGCATATTGCGGTATCAAATTTGTGGGTTTCAGCATCAAACCGTTATATTTATTATTAAAAGTTTGCTAATTATTTTGCGAACCTAATATCCCAAATCCCAAAGAACATATACAATGCTTACTCTGACATTTGATGTTTCCAGAAAAAGGGTTGTGGGGGTTGGTGGTTGGCACTACTAAATTTAAATTGGATAACAAAATATTTTGTCAGTCAAAGTTGCCTTGAGGTGGAAACAAATGCTAAGTAATAATATTACTGTAACATTGAAAAAAAAATAATTCAATCTTATATATTATATTATCTTCATAACAATGTTACACACAGACCTTGAACAAATGGATTTGAAGTAGAAGAGAACCATTCACATGATGATAATTTTGATGGAAGTGAAGGTGAAGCTGTAAGTCCTTTTTCGGATGTGTTTGCATCTTGACCTAAATATTAAAAGGAAAATATAATATATCATTACAGAGCTGCTATATTTTGTATATTATGTCTTCAAAAAATTTCAGTCAAACACGCAATGTCAAAAACGCAATGACTTACTTGCAGTTTGTTTAAATAGAGAATCCAAATCCTTAAGAGCTGCATATTTATCTTCATCACATGGATTGGATTGGATTGGATTTAATTTAAAATTTGACGAGCCACTGTAATAAGTATTGCATGATTGCTGATTAATTTGACTGCTGTTAATAATATTGTCATTGTTGTAAGGAAGAATAGGTATTTGCAAAGAGCTTCCATGTGGAGCAAAACTACTAATATTATTAACTTCACTACGACTAAGCTTGCAGTTATTATTATTTATCCTAACACTGTTTTGATTTTGCCTAGCAAAAAAATTACTGTTGTTGCTGTCTTCTAATTGATTTTGACTAAACGCATCTTCAAAATTTGCAAAGTTACTTTCCCGATAATTTTCAACCGCATTAATAATAATATCCCCATTTAAGTTATCACATGGGTGTTTTTGAGGGATTGGTTGTTGTAAATTCGGGTTTTCAAAATTAATGGGATGCGGATAATTGGATGTTTTACTACCAAGTTCATATATCATTGATGTGTCCTTTGGTCCTACGAGAGAAGTTAGTGACTTGATATCAGGCAAAGTTACAGAATTCGGTAGACATGTTTGAGACAGTGGTGTATGGCTGGTGTTTCTAAGTTTACTCTCGGGATAAGAAGACGGAGGTCGATACGAAGAAACAGCCGGGGACTTTTGGACAGAAGACGAAGAATGAGAGGCCGACGTCAATCCTGTTACTGTTTGTGCTTGAATTTTACCTAGTTCTGTTTCCGATAATCTTGATGGATCAATATAAAAGCGTTTTTGTTCATATTTTACGGACATCAAAGTCCGTAAACCAGTTACACGATCATGGTCTTTTTCCAATCCAGGCAGGGAATCTTTACCGGTGCATGTTGCTAACCATACTTTCCGACAATACTGAAATAATGTAAGCAACCATAACCCAAAACTTAAATTTCATTTTAGTCAACAATTCTAATGGTGGGAGCAATTAAGATTATAAATATCATTAACATACATGCAAGACAGATGATTGAAAGGTAAAAATTATTACACAAAACTTACATACATATGCTCTTTACAAAAAAATATATATATATTCGTAATAATAGTGGTTCTTAATAAAATTGAGAAATAATAAAATAGATGTTAGATGTTTACCTCGTTTCCTTTTGATTTTAATGAATCAATTTCTTCAACTGTAAAGGTTGCCATTGATATTGACTTGACTCTGTGTGGGGGAGTTAATCCTCGTCTAAATATTTTGTCAATGGAAAATAATACGACACTTGCACTTTTTTGCTATTTTAAGATTTGACATTAATAGTTAAATTACACATTGTTAAATTGTAACGAATAACGTACAATAATCCGGAACAGGTCATACAAACGAAAGATCCAATTGTTATGTTTACATAAGTTGGTCCTGTGTGTGAGAAATATAAATTGATTAAGCCATGGCTTTATTCTAATTCTGTTGACTCCTTTTGATACATAAGCAATAAATTAAGCAAGTAAATAAGAACAACTAGATATAAATATCTCCTATGGAAATCAGGTTTGAAAAAGCAAAACAATAATATGCAAAATGCAAAATGTAAAAACTAAAATTTAAAAAATAATTATTTAGAATTTAGAATAATCTATGTATATTCATAAAAAATACCCCTCTGTCCACAATCAAAGCAGTGTTTGTTACAAGGTAGATTGGACAGTTCTCGAACAACTTTAACATTCGGGTCATCCAGAGTCTTGACTTTTCCATTTAGAGTATTATTCCCCGACTGGCTCATTTTGCTATCAAATTGTTGATCGTCCTACAACTTAATAAATAATATTAAATTACAATTTTAACAAGAAAGTAGTTGCTCCGTAATATGTATTATGAAAGGAAACACTATTATCACAAAATATTATACATAGAATTTTGAATATTGTTCTCGGATTTTGGTAAAGGTAAAAACCATTAATTTGTTATTATTTAGTAACTACTAGTAAAGATTATTTGATGTGTAATTATATCAATAATAATAATTAGTTGTACACAAATGAAGTGAAAATTGAAAATTGTAAAACAAAATTAAACTTTTGAGTCATTCTTACTTTTATCTTTTACCCTTTTAATTTTTAATTGATTCAATTGTGACAACTTTTTTAAATTTTACAACACAAATAGTATTTAGTATTTATTGAACTTTACGAGATTGACTCCATGAGATTTTGCTATTAGAAAATTAGTTAAAAAGGAAGATGTAGCTTATATATTATTATGACGTCAGTTGAATTGAGTAAATATTAATTATTTAAATAATAAATATACTTTTACTAGTCACACAATAAAATGCAAAGTGTATTGTGTCCATAAACATAAAAATTTTCACAATGTAAATTATAATAATATTATACTATTATACTATTATGGTTTTAATTTTTGATAAAAAATAAAACACGATATAAAATACAAAATCAAAATAGATGCATATTTAGTCCTATACTGTTTAGAATATAAATAGTATATTATAATTATATTATAAACTATATGCTATAATCTATAATCTATAATATATAATATGTATATATACATGTCTTTTATACTTCCCACAGAAAGGATGGAAAGTATGTATGTACATAATATGTCATCGATATACTTAAATACTAAAAAAAAGCATAATATGTTTGGTTTTTCTGGTGTCAGGCATCAACTTAAAAAAATGATAATTACTTAATTGATGGATGACGAAATTAAAATTTCACGTTACCTAGCACGTTAGTAAACAACCAAATAAATAAAATGAACTGTTGACTTCAAGCGTAATGCCAAGTTTAATATTTATACTGTACATAAATTTACAATAAATATAGCGTAATAATTAGATGAGAAGTATGCATTGAAAATAAAAATAATATTTTGCGTTCACGAGGGAATCACAATAACAAGGGTCTATTATTATTTCATTAACATAATACAACGACGAAGTTACTTTTTTAACGTTAAGTATAATAATATAAATTATATATGTGTATTACAACTTTTAGCGATCAATTTCTCCAAATACGACGTCTAATGTACCAATTATAGCGACTATATCAGCAAGAAATGAACCTCGTCCAATTTTATCTAAAGCAGCAAGATGTGCAAATCCTGGTGCTTTTATTTTACATCGGTAAGGTTTTGAAGATCCATCGGATACTAAGTAGACTCCAAATTCACCTATTTTGTAGCAAATTTAACATGATATTATTTGTAGAATACATGTTGTTAATTGTGCACACTATGTACTATGTACATCATGAATTATTACTTTTTATTTAAGGTATATCATTTATGTAATGAAAATGTTATATGCGCCTTGTGGCAATGGACAAGAATATTATTATAAATATTATAATATAGTTGGTTTTCATAAATTTTCCAATACCTTTTGGAGCTTCGATTGCTGTGTAAGTTGCGCCTAAAAATAATTGCATAAAAAAACATAAGCTCAAACAGCAAAACAAAAACCATAAAACAAACGATCAAAAATGATAAAGTAATAATAAATGATGGTTTATATATATGGTGGTGACACTAAAATGTAAATACCAGCAGGAACGGTGTATCCTTGTGAGAAGAGCTTAAAATGATGAATAATTGCTTCCATAGATGTCTAAAACAGATAAATTAGGTGGAAAAAATTACAAAAAGAAATATGTTGTACACTGGGACGTATATTTGTGGTAAATAATACAATATTATAACGACATATCTGGAAATTATTATAGCCAACCTTCATCTCTAAGCGAGAGGGTGGTGTAACCTTTGCATCATCTGTCTTTATTTCACCAGCAGGCATTTGATTTAAGCACTGTTCAATAATTCTTAATGATTGACGCATTTCTTCAACACGACACAAGTACCTGAATAAATTGAAATTCACATTAGATATTTTAAACATATCACCATATAAAACATGATAATACTATAATCAGATAGAAGACAAAAACAACAACACTAAAAATAAAACAAAGCTAATAAATAAAACAACAACACTAATAATACAAAAATGATATTATAATAAAACAAAAATACTAATAAAAAATGATATTATATATTATAATAAAACAAAAATACTAATAAAAAATGATATTATACATTATAATAAAACAAAAATACTAATAAAAAATGATTATATATATTATAAATAATAAAACAAAATAATAATAGTAAATGGTATTGTAACAACAAAAATAATAAAAGCTTTTTCTTTTTTCGTACCTATCATAGCAGTCTCCATGTGTTCCAATTGGAACATCAAATTCGACTTTATCATACGCATCATATGGCTGTGCTTTTCTCAAGTCCCATTTAATTCCAGACCCTCTTAGCATTACCCCACTGCAAAGGGAAAAAAAATACACAAAGTTATATGTGAAAATATAGAAATGGTGCAAATACTTTGTTGATTAATAAAGAACAAATCATAAGTACCTGAAGCCATAATTTAGAGCGTCTTCAGCAGAAACAACACCAATATCTATTGTTCGTTGTTTCCAAATTCGATTTTCTGTCAATAAATCTTCAGTTTCATCTAAACCTATTGAGTACAGAATAGACATTATTGTTTAACAGAATTTAGTAGCTGATTTTTGATTGAGATTGTGATGATAAACATTTAACAGCATTGATGTCTAGGGTTTATTTATAAATAAAGCACTATAGTGCTTTCAAAAACATAAATGGCTTTCATTTGAATTGTGACCATTCTGGGGCACAAAATTTATATTATTCTGTTGATAATTGAATAACACAAGAAAGGGGGCAAAAAACCATTTCTCCCTAATCAACACAGCTTTGAACCGTAATACAAATACGTGGAGGTACAAACATTTTTAAAACTTAAAAAAACGAGGAACACCATTTCAATATATGTAGGGTCACCTGTGAAAATGACATTCTACAAAACATAGATAGGAATTTAACATGTTTCATGAGCATTTGGTTCAAGGGAGCAAATTATAAAAATAAATAAATAGGTAATAATTTAACTACGAATCTATAAGTGTGTTTTAACATACGTTCATTAAATTTTGACGCGAATTCCCAAATATCATCCATCAAACCCAAAGGCATGTCCTGTAGTAGTAGATAAAAATACACAGACATTTATTATTTTACTATGATAAATCGAACATAGAACGAAGTATAAACCAATATTACAGTTTTACACGTATTTTGCAAAAAACTACAAGTACTTAATCACAACTTTTGTAGTATAATTTATATATATAGTAATTATTAGTATAGTTATTGGTATTATAGGAATTCTAGTATAATTATTAATTATTTATAGTTATTGGTTAAGTACATGCTACTATTTATTATTATTAGATAATTGCGATTTGTACCAAAGATACACCTCCGGGTCGAATATAAGCTGCATGCATACGAGCACCTGAAACTCGTTCATAAAATTCCATCATTTTTTCACGCTCTTCAAATAGCCAAAAAAAAGGTGTAAGAGCACCAATGTCCAGGGCATGAGTTCCAACAGCCATAATATGATTTAATATCCTAGTAATTTCAGCAAACAATACTAAAAACAATAGAAAAAAAATCACAGTACACTTAATTATTATTTATTGTAATTTATATTTTACTTCTTTATTTATTCAAGTATTTACTCTCGAATAAAATTTTTAAAAAGTATTCCATGCTTCAGTGAAAACATTTCATTACCTCTAATATATTTAGCACGGATAGGGACTTCAATATTCAATAATTTTTCAACGGCCAGTGAGTAACATTGTTCATTACACATCATTGAGACGTAGTCAAGTCGATCAAAATAAGGAAGTGCCTGGGTGTATGTTTTGTATTCAATTAACTTCTCTGTACCACGATGAAGTAGACCAATATGAGGATCTGCTCTCAAAACCATTTCGCCATCAAGTTCCAAAATTAGTCGTAAAACACCATGAGCTGCAGGATAGTAAATTTAAAATTAAGTTCCATCTACACAATAATAATACATTTTAATGGTGTACAACTAACATAATTAGAAATGTTGAAATTTCAAGGCTACTATAGTGCACATTCAATCATTGTTTTCCCTATAAACAAATTAGCATAGTACAAGAGTAAATACTTATTTAAAAAAAAAGAAAAACAAGGATGAACATTACCTGCAGGATGTTGTGGACCAAAGTTTACAAACAAATTCTTGACATCTTTCTCCAGCATTCTGGTTTTTTCATCAAATTTAGCAATTCCCCACTTAACATGGTCAGGTGTATACATCACAGGTCCATCATATTGTTTAAGGAAATCAATGTCTGGATACCATTTGGCAGTTCTTTGTTGTTGATGACTACAAAAACAAATGAAAAATATATAATACAATATGTAATACAAAATACAAATAATATATTATAATATAGCAACACATTAGGCATGTAAAATAAACAAAAGCTATTGAATTTAAATGTCGTATACTGTATAACTACAAAACTGCTTCTAGTAATTAATAACAATAATTATTATTATTACCAATAAAACACAATAATTCGAAATTTAACTTACTTGAGAAGGGAACTTTGAGAAAGAAGACCAAGACTTTTAATAAAATTTACCGGTGTCCGCTGTTTACATAAGTTCATACCCAATACCGATGCCATGATTGTTTATGACTGCTTCAACATAAATATAACTACTACAACAATTAATTACCTAACCACAATTAAATCAAAGCTGATATAATATATAATATATTATACTATGAATTGAGAAATATTATTCCATAATTCGAATTCATGAAGATTTGAAATTTTGCGGGCGTTTCATTAAAATCGAGCCCCTCACGCCATCTGTAGTTGATGGCCCACAACTAGTTCAGAAAACAGCGACACCCACGCCCCCTGGATTTAGAAACATGAAACTAAAAACTGTGGCCCATGTAAAAAGCCTAGAGTACGACGTCTATGTACCTATCCATTTCTAGTTCCAAAGTGTTCCATCTATGTACTTATCAATCTCTAGTCTTGAATATAAAATTTTATATTCATAAATACTAATTCGAAATTTCTAATTTTCCTGTTTTCGTAAATATAATTATAATTAAAGTAATACAAGTTAAAGGACATAAAGGTGACCTAGTTTTTGTGATATATTTATATATTTAGTGAAAACTGGAAAAAAATCATGTAGTTTTAAACATTTTACAAGAATATTATTTATTAGTTAATAATATATATGAATGAAAATTAAAAAAAATATATTATGTAAGAATGTTATAAATTAACTCAGTTTTCATGCCAATTACATCAAACTACAGTTGCTCATGCTTTGATGTCATAATATTATGTATTATGAATTATGAACCCAATGAAATCAATAATAAATATTGTCTGCACTCGGTTTTGATGAATCAAAATTAACATCTGACATCAATCAAAATGGGATCGTCTAATATAATAATATTATAATGATTTTCATCTTTACTTTTTATTTCAGTAAAGAAAAGTCTTTTAGCACTTCTTACTAACCATATTTTCTACACCTGACGATTTCTGATAAAAAAAACAATCTAGACATGTTGCTTGTTTATTAGCAATTAAACATAATATTATTCAGTCACAACATAGATAAACAAGTTTTATAGTTTTTATTGCAGTGTGTTTCCAACAAGTAAAAACAAACAGCCAATAATGACACCATAAATAATATGATAATAATAATAATTTTTTATTTTAGCATATAATCGTTTTACTTAAAAGTTTTTTTATCATTAGAAGAGTTGTTAATAATTGTAAATTTACATTCAACACAAGATACTGTTTAGTAAAGGGTAACATACTTTTATAATACATATTCGATTTGATGCTTCTATTCACTTTTCGTGAATAACATTATAAGAATTGTCTACACATTGTGTGTGATTGTAATAGAAAAACTACTATATAATTATAATTTTTATAAATACACAAATTCGTGTTTTGTTTCAAAATAATAATAATTCTTGTTATTATTTATGATTGCATTTCTTTTTATATTATGAATTATCAACTATCATAGTACCTTCTACGCTGGCATAGTTTGAGTTTAAGCTAGGATTATACATAAAACATAATAATATATAATATCGTAAAATAATGTAGAACAGACTACGTAATACAAACCCTTGTAAATTACCAATCATTATTGGTAAGCTATTAATCCAAATTTCCAATCATAATTTAGTCCTTATATAACACAACAATGCAATTCACTTAGAAAAAACTGCTTACGAAATATTCATCTCTTGTATAATATAATATAAAATTAATTCCGAAAATTGATAATTTTGTCCC
>JAQGBH010005917.1:0-13399 GCA_034698265.1 Sminthurinus aureus | reverse complement strand
TTAATGTTTTATTTGTGCACAATATCTTCATAATATTGTAGATATTCTTATCCAACCAGGTTATCTAGAATTTAGAATCTAGACTCTAGCATCAAGTATCTAGTGTGCAATGTGTCTTCATATCATATCATATCATATCATATGCGAGTACATTGTACATTGTACAGCGTTATTATGCACTTTACCTTTTAAAGCATAACATCATGCACTCAATATCTATTTTCATGGGCCTCATCAAAACACGAAATAGGAATACGCATACCTACAAAGTTTATGCTTGCTCACTTAATGTACATAATACATACGTAGCACATTAATTTGAGATATGACGTATAAAAATATGAATATGAATATTATACGTCTACAGTCTACAATGTACAAGCAAAGAATGGATTATTGTTATACCAGCACACAGTAAAGTGTACACTGCACCATCCACAAAATTATTATCGCATGTAGTCATCATCACTTTTTCCCTCATTTTCCTTCATTAATGCACTTTTTCCGGTGAAAATAATATTTTATTTCAACTCAAGGCTCAAGGTCAACAAGAGAGTATAAAATCTAAAGCTAAACTCTAAACTCGAATTGAAGTTTGTTGAAGTTGAATTTGAAGTCGAGTTGAATGTTGAATAGTTCAAGTCTACCTCACATCCAGAACTGAGAATCCAGAATCCAGAATCCAGAATTGAATTCTCAATGAGGGGACAAGAAAACAAGTGTATAATGTAAAATGTAATCTATTAGAGATAGGTATGTTTTATTTTATGCTATATAATACAATCGTAATGTAGTTGAAAACAACTGACTAGTCTACTATCTCTAAGTGTACAAAATATAAAATAATATAAAATTAAATAAATGCAGAATAGCAACATATCGGACCACATCACACGACACTCTCTACTCTCTACACATGGACACATCAACATCAACATCATGTATCATGTTACGAAACAATAATAATATTATCATTTTTCAATTTTCAAGTGCCTACCTTTTTTATTTATTTAATGTGATTCAAGATTCAAGTCAAGTCGTGGTTCGAGCTCGAGTCACATTTTTATTCTGTATTTCAATGAACTCTGGACATTGTATTTTGTGTTTTGTGTTTAACATGTAAAAATGTCTTGTAAATATAAATAGATTTAATATTTTATAAAAGTAAACACTTGCTCGAATGTTTACATTTCATCTCATGCTCATACTCGTACACCTTTATGCTTGTAGTTTGTAGTTTGTACCTCGCCGTTCCTTGTAATCATTTAGAATTTAGATTAATAGTATAAATAATCCGTGAGAAATTTAGACGTCATAAAACTTATTGCATACGCAACAAAACAAGAACAAAACAAAATAAAATAAAAGCGGATACATAATAATTTTAGTTTATAGTTTGTAGTTTTTATAGTACATATGCGTTTTGTTTACGTTTCAAGTTGTTAGCGTTGATCTTGTTACTTGTTTACAGTTTACATCAGCATCATAAAGCATAAAAGATAAAAAATTCTGCTACTGCATTTTATCATACATGTGCCTTTGTTTATTTTCAACTCGTAGACTGTAGACTAAATCAATTGACAATTGACCTTTTCTTTTAAAAAAACATGCATAGTTCACAGTTCATACAGAATAAAGAATACTAAAACAAAGGAATTAATAGAAACTTTTATTGATTTTAAGCAACGTTTTTTTAGCTAAGTAAATTACAAAGCTGATGTTTTTTGTTTTGTACATTGCACATTGTACAAATAAATAATATTTGACTGACTTTGGTTTATTTACAATATTTACAATACAAAAATAAATAAACAATACTTGTGGAAAAACTGTGAGGAAAATTCAAGAATACGAGAAAAGATTTAGACAACGTGCTTCGTCTTCTACCGTCTACTGCTGCTGTTTTTTCCTTCAAAATTTTAATACATTTCTAGCTTTACACTTTACACGGTTCCTGCTCCCTTGCTCATAAAATTGAATAGTTACTTACTTAACTCATAATCTGATACTTGTGTATTGTACATTGTGTATAGGTACATTATATTATGATATGAGATAACAAAGGTATAACAAACTCCGACTCAAGACTCAAACTTCTTCAACCTTCCGCTTACGCTTTATCCTGCTCGTTCATCCGTCCACTCTCCTGTTTATTTCTTGTTTTTTTTCCAAGAAAAGGAGGAAAAAAGTTTTGCTGGAAGTGAAGTGAACAATGAACTATGTGTATTATGTATTGTATTGCATTTTATGTATTGTGTACGATATTTTCTTGCTTCTTTATACACTTTTTAACACTACAATGCTCAATGCTTCTGCAATTCTTCCCTGGTAATCGTTACACGCGTCTTCTCTGAACGAGTAGGTAGTCGTATGTGTAGTATTTAGTAGGAATTTAATTGGTACTCTGAGACCTTTGGCTTTTTTCCTGCTACTTGATTGTTGCCTTGTATTTTGTATATTGTATATTGTATCTTCTTTTGTACTGTGTAATGTGCAACAGAGTAACAACACAAAACAGAATAATATAATATGTAAGCAAATAGCAAATACCGATCTCAAGAATTTGATAAGTATGAGTATTGAGCATTTTGATGATAGTTCAACATAAATCTTGAGGTTTTCTTTTCCGATTTCCGACAAGTGTACATTTTATTGGCAATTGGCAATTGGTAGACATAAAATTAAAATGTTCAATTCAGTTGGGATTTGAAAACAGAAAACGGAATTTGGAAATTGGGAAAAACATGACAATAATAATAATCCGGGAGCTGAGAAACAACTGGGTGGCCTACAGCAAATCATCATTTTTCACATGAAATACCTGCATGTAATTATTATATAACTACTTAATACTTAATACTTGACGCTTAATGCTCAATAATGTTGTTTGGAGTTTGGATCTGTGGATTGTGGATTTGCATTTGGATTTCTTCCTTCCTTCATTCAAAAAGTAGATACGGGAATACTGTGTGGGGAGGCCTTCCCAATTTTTGTACGGGAATAATAATGCTAATAATTATTGTAATTATCATTACACACTTCACAGGCAACAACAAGGGATGAGTGTATATGTTATTTATTATGTATTATGTACAAGGTACATACTAAACAGTGCACTTTGCACATCCCCAATTACCAATTACGCTCGTTAGCATTTAGGAATACTAATCAAAGGAGACTGTGAAGTGTCCACTTCATCTTGTGTCTAGTGTCTTGTGTGTACATCTTATTAATATGAGATGGAATTTTTCTCCTCCAGGACAAAAACTCAAAAACAAAGATTCTTCTTGTTTGTTGTGTATTTTGCATATGTATTAATTCTTTTGCCTTTAGTTTTAACTTGCCTTACCTTTTAATTTGTCAGCTCTTGACTCTAGACTCTAGATTCTAGATTCTAGATTCTAGACTTTGAGGATTAAACACTTTATCCTCTGCACTCTGCATTCTGTATTTTATATACTAGATTCTAATCTATCTATCCATCTTATTCATCTTTCTGCTATCATAATATATCAATTTGTTCATTCATCCTCCACAAAGCAGAGAATTGGCAGCAGAACTGCAACAACTACCAAAGTGAACAGTCAACAGCGAGCAGCGACTAGCGACCAGAGGAGGAAAGATGGTGAATAAATTATGAAAATGGCAATAGACAGATACAACAGTGGAATACACAAGTATGTACCCTGTACAATGTACATGAGACATGAGACATGGAAAAAGAACAATGAAAAAAAGAACAAGAAGAACAACAACAAGATGATGAAGAAGACTTGGACGACAAAACGAGACAACAACTACACATTTACAATTTACCATTTACATTTTACATCAAGGAGCAGAGAGCAGAGCAGGCAATGACTTGTGAGTACCAAGAGTTTTTTCATTGAATCAAGTCGAGATGTGAAGAGTGAGAAGAAGAGCAAGACGATGAAGGAGGAAGACATCATCATGTTGAATGTGAATCTTCAATTGTATTCATTTATGTACATTCTGTAAAGATGTGTCTTTTCATTCCATATCATATCGTCTCATAGAAGGGTAAGTAAAAGGCATTTGAACATTGGACGTTGGACTCACACATCCATGTAACAAGAAAGAAGTTTTTTCTCCGTGTATCTCACTAGTTTCTAGTCTCTTGAACATTTGAACATGCATTAACAAAATCCTATTCTACACAGGTATTCATATAATATGTATAATACAATGATTAAAACAGTAGAACTATTCAGATGAGTCTTCAACATTTTCCGCCAGTCCTATTCTACATTCTACAGTCTACAGTCTACATTCTACCAGAACAGAGAGCAAACTTAAATATACATATGTAAAATAGTAGTAAGCATTTAGGATTCAACAATCGCATCTCAACTAAATACTCAATAAATGTACATTGTACATACTGTGCATGTTATGGAAAACTGTGTAAAAAAGTGGCAAAGTTGTTTCAGCAACTCTGACGATTATTCTTTCTTCTACTGTACTGACGAGTGAGTACACATTGTATGTACAGTGTACATAACACAATGCATCCACATTCTACATTCTAAATTCTACATAGAGCGAACAGCATACAACGGAAAACAGAATTCAGACAAACGACATGTATATGTATTATTGTGGATTATGTATTGTTCATGTGCAATTGTACTTAAATGGTTTCAAATCTATGCACATATTGTCTATGTCTGTACTCTGTACACTTTACTTTATACTTTATACATCAGGAATTCAAGTACAATAAAGTAATACACATGTATCATCATCATCATCATCATATTGCACTTTTATCCACATAATAAATGATACACTGTAAATTGTACGCCGAACGCTGCAAGCTGTATAACTGAGTGTACTCATTTCAGTAAAGTTAGACAGACGGATCTGATACGATGTGAAATGATATGGTATGATATGGTATGATATGATGTGATATGTAGACTAATATAAAATATAATTTGCAAAGTGTAGAGTGTAGAATGTAGAGTTTAGAGTGTACAATGCCAACGTACAAAGTGCAGACTGCAGACGGTGTCTGACACTGACTGAAGCATTTGATCAATTATTATTATTAGTATTTAGTATTTGAAAGCATTTACGTAAAAAAGACACATGGTATAATAAATATTTGCATATGCACAACCACAGTGCACACTGCACAGGCATGGATGTGAGATGTGAGTATTTACAAATGTCTCGTCTGCTCTCTGCTTCCATCAGGGGTTTTACACGTATAATAATATATTTTCAATGTATAATATACAATAATATTATAGAATATGGAATATTCTACATTCAACAGTGTACAAAGTACACAACCTTTTAATACTCATGATATAATCAGTGTGCAGTGTGCAGCGTACAGGAAACTACATATTATTTTGCTATGTATATTAATATAAATAACCATTGGTATTTTCTGCATGTGCAAAGCACACATGTATGTATATATATACATTGTACATTGGTAAATTGTACATGGTACATGAAATGTGTAATCGTCTCACTTGATAAGAAACTGCAAAAAGAAGACGAAAAAGAAGTATAAGAAGACGTGGAGGAAAAAATTAACCATTTGAAAAAAGGCGTTTGAGAAGGATAAAAAAAAATCAGACTTTGAGACTTTGAGACTTTGCAAAGATAAAGATTGCAAGTAGGTTGTTGTCTGCTCTATCTCTATCTATTTCTCTGTGTGTATGTGTTGTTGCATCGTGTTGGTCTCCGTCTTCGTCTGTTTTTTGGTCTATCGTCTTTTGCTAGTCAGCCTTTATCAACTATTTTTCTATGTATACTTTCAGTTCAGTTCTATTCTACAATATTCTATTGTACTCCATTCCATTCTGCGTGTATGACTGCTGGAAGGCATATTGTATTATATTATTATCATTATTATTATCACTACTACTATTACTATTACTAAGTATGAGTATTGAGTATGTAAAAAGTCTTTGCATTTCTTGGTCGTCGTCATCTTCTACGGTTGAGAACAACAAAAGCACAACAACCAAACAAGACTTTATTGAAGCAGTGAAGAAGAAAAGGAAAGACGCATTTACTGGCTTCATAAGAAAGAAACAGAGATAGAGAGAGACAACACAACACACACAGTTCAACTGAGAATAGAAAGAGACAGAGAGAGAAAAGGCAAAGAGCCCACAGGGTTATGCATACATATGTATAATATGCATTGAAGTACGTTGTACTTGGAAATGCTAAAGTTTTTGCACGAGTAAAATTTACCTGCCATCTGTGAAAATTGTGTACGTACAGATACATACATACATACATGAGTAAAAAGAGAGAGAGAAAGAGACAGAGAACAGAGAACAGGCTGAGGATTTGGAGACTAAGGTCACCTTAGTACTGTGTGTATGTATATGCGTATGTTTCCCCCCAAAAAAGTGGACATCGTATAGAAAGAATAGACCATTAGAAAAGGAGGAACTTTGTTTGTGGTAAAGAATTGCAAATGCTCCGCCTCCATAGCATAGCAAATTTACCCGTGAAAATACGTAAGAGTTGTACGTTTAAGTTTTTTGGTCTGTTTATTGAACCTAACTTTGAGAAAGAGTAAAGAGTTGGCTTGCTAGCTCCTTCTCTATAGTGCATACAGAATACAGAATGCAGAGTATATATTCTCTACATACTTTTCCTGACTTTGTACATCCACATACAAATCTATCCGCACACATTATACGCTACACGTTGCATACATTGTACATACGGGAAAGGCATGCTTCATAAGTTTGAAGTCCCACTTTCTTTTAAAAAATAATTCCATAATTCCAGTTTTTATGTAAATAAATAATAAATATCTATTACATTCCATTCATATGTGTATTACATTTGTAAAAGATAAAAGTCGTACCCTTACAACAACAATCAAGTACCCTCACCGGAAAACCCCAATAAATAAATAAATAAATACAGCACAACAACAATAAAAATAACAAAAGAATATATAAAGATGACCGATGACAGATAAAAAGTTGAATGAATTTCCTAAAAATTTCCAAAACATGCATGTAAATTCCAAGAATATTTTTTGAGGCCTTACCCTGGAGTCTACAGTTAGAAGTTACAAAAACATTCACCTGTCCCTTTTTCTTGGGTATTATTTATCGTTATCTTATTTGATAACAAAAGAGGCGAAACGTTTCTAGGAAAATTTTATCTCAATGCTAAAAGTTCAACCATAAACCACATACCACATGGCAATACATATTCTAAGATATTTCTGGTAAACAAAGGTCAAATTTTCAAAAGCCACAAGTAATCCATAATCCATGTAATTTTTTCGACTTTCTCCAGGAAACTTTAAACATTGATTTATTTATTTATTTTTAACAACAAGTAGACAGAGAAAGTATTTAATCAGTAGTCATTCTATTATCCATTTGTAGCAGTCACTCACCTGGACCTTCAAATGGTTTTTTTTTGCGAATCATATAATGTGTATAATATGAAATGAAAAAAGCTCAACTTGGTACATTACACACACGTAGTGCCAGTTCTAGTGCCAGTGCCAGTTGCCAGTGTAAACGTATAGTTGCTACATTACAAGTCAGGATCACCTTGAAAACTCTCAACTTATTGGACACCCTTTCCTCGTCAGTTTCATGTATACATGTATGTCTGTATTTGTGGAGTGTGGATTGTAGATATGTATAAACTTGTGTATAGTGTACAGACTCTAGTGTTTGTGCATGTGTCTGTAAGTACGTCTATGCATCTATCTATCTATCTCGCTCGCTCGTTCTCTTTCCTCGTCTATCCAAGCCAAGCTGAAGCATAGTATAAAATATATATGGAAAAGTGGCTGGTTAGAAGTTTTACAGAAGAACAAAATACATCTACGATCTACTACGACTACTTCTCTCTGCTGGAAGATTTCCATGGCATATATACTTACTTACATACAACATGGAGGATATAGTTGAAGTGCATGACGCTTTGAAAAACATTTTATATAACAGTGATATAGTTAGTCGTCATCATCATCATCAGTGTGGATACATCGTATCCTACATCCTACATATTGCATCCAAGTATATGTACATGCACATAAAGGCTTGAGAATGTATATTTATTTTTTGTATGTATACAAAATAATGTATATATCTCTTTCAAAGTATGTACAACACGCACACACGATTCCCATCTAAACTAAAGTAAAGCAGACACTGTGAATGACGAACCAAACCAAACCAACGTTCGTTTGAACGAACGAACGAACCTTAGAAAATAGTTTTGGAGCCTCTCTACATTCTAACATTACAGTATTATAGAGAGACGCATTTGAAATTGCGCATCATGACAACGCATTATACTTTCTGGAGGAAAAATAATAATACTAGAAACTAGAAACTAGAAGTGGTCCACAGTAGCCCGATATTCTGAATACTCCACCTACATAAATCGTCAGTCCGTATAGTGTCAAAGCACCACACGCGTATGGATTATATTATATTATTATCGTCATAGTAGTCTTCTCCGTCTTCTTCAATCTTGCTTCAGTATAGAATTCTCTCCGAGAAAGGACTTTGTGTTCCCATTTCCTATGACCCCAAAAATACCCCAGCGTTCCACCAAAATGTAAAAAAAAAAGTACTCGTGTGCTCTCCTTTACTCCTTATACAGCTAAATATATTTATTCTATTACATTCTCGGTCCTTCCATTAAATAACAAAAGGTAATTTAAAACTTAAATTCTTATACAGATTTGTGATTAAATCCTGTTTAATTATTATTATTTTAAATACATTAGCTAGTCATTGTTTTGTCAACAATTAGTCGTGTGGTATAGTGTGTGTTTTCTGTTTTCTCTCTTTACACTCTGTGTTCCGTGTAATCTTATGCGATGTGAAAGGAAAAATACAGGCGCTACATTTCGCTTGTTCGTGCTTTCTTCCACTTTGAAATGTTTTCATTTTTGATTTGGTGTTTGGTGTTTGTAGAGAATTTATTAATTATTTTTTAATTAATGTTCATTGTTTGTTATAAATGAAATTGTGTCTGGATTCAAAAATATTTTTTCAACAAGAAAAATAACAAAGTGTCCTATTTTTGGAATTCTGGAAATCTGGAATATTTATAAAGTGATCACAATATTTTTTTATCATCATTAAAAATTAAAAAAAAAGTGTGTCTAATGCTTTTTCTCCGTTTCTGTACAAAGTACAAAGAGTGAAAGAGAGAAAAGAGGTTTTTTATACTTTTCGTGTGATATAGATAGTTAAATCAACTTTTCTTCTTGGTTTTATGTTTATAGCTGTCATTAAATGTTTATTGTGTGTCTAACTTAACTTGTGAATTACATAATAATAATAATAATAATAATAATATAGTCATAATATTTAAAGTGTATATGCAGTATGCATGTGTATATGTGGTTCTGTGTTTTGTGTAGGGTATGCCAATAGAATTATATTAAATTGTAATTATACAACAAACAACAACAATGCACTTTGTTTTTGTCTGGATTTTCTGGGTTATCAAATTACTGCTTTTATTATTATTATTATTGTTTTTATATTGATTGTGGTCATCAAGTCATCAAAACATTTTAAAAAAACTTGAAGGAATCATCACACTTACTTTTATTATTTTATTTGCATGATGCATAATTATTGTTATACCATAATAATATAATAATATTAATAATGAGTAATATGGTAGTATAATATAATTTTTTTTTCTTTATTTTTAGTTTGCATTTTTTATTTATTGATATTGTCCTACTTAAATGCAATTTTGTTGACAACGGCGTACTTAACTGTCCTTTATTCTAATTTGCATGATTGATTGTTTGTTTATTTATTTATTAGTGCTTTATCTGTCTTCCCTTCAGTAGACCAAGTAGATACTATAATACAATACTATGTGTTGATAATAATAAATAATAATATAATTACTATGATTTACATGCGGTTGCACAAAAAGGATTAAATGTATTATAGATTATAGATATATATATGTAGATTACACCATTTTTTAATATTTAATGAATTACAACATTTTAACAATACATAGTAAAAAGAAATACATGCACACACATAATATTATATGCTAATGTTTAACATTCAAAGTGTTTTATGCTTATTAGAATTTAGAATACCTAGATGATTAATTTAAAGTGTAGCATATTTAAGTACACAAAATGGATATATGGGTACAAGTGCACGTGCTTTTTTAAAAGTTCTGTTGGTATTATTATTAGTATTATTTTTGTTTATGCTGCACTTCTTATCAACAATTCTGTGTAGACCTTAAATTCCGTTTGCTTTGTTGTCCTGAAAAAGATATGATATTATTATAGTATTAGAGTGTATAATTAATCTTTTGATGCATCAATATATATACATATATATAGTATGATGAGTGTTTTTCAGTTTTACCGAGATATATTGATGTGTGTGTAGCAATAATTTTTTGGACAAAACAATTCTGTCAAGTGTTCTCATTATAAATTTTATGGTTTTCTATCTCTTTTTGTTTATCACGAATTGGATTACGTTTTGTGGATGTGATATGTGACATGTTGGAGTAGGTAGAGCATGGATGACTTATTTTTATCAAATAATTGTTTTGTATGAAAAAAAAAATCTTTATCATTATCTTTTCGTATAATATTATATTATGTGTATTGCTTATTTGTTTTACTCCTCTCTTTTGTCATCCCCTATATAGTTTTTTTTTTGATAAAATATTATCAGTTACCACTTATCAGTAATCAGTGCGGCGTATAGCTAGTAGCTAGTCGTGTATTCATGGATAGTGGATATTTCTCAAGGAGTATAGTATTATATTTATTTAGATAGATAGATAGATAGACAGAGAATAGAAAGAAAAATCGGCGATTGAAAAATGATTTGTACTTTCATTAGGGATTGTAAATATAACATTATAGTTGTAGGTAATATGCACACAAATTAAGTAAACACACAATAAATAAATATATATTATACTCTATTCTATAACGTAAAAGTATTATTACCTGTAAATATTAGACACGAAAGAATTGATCATAAAATAATCATTGTTTTCATTCTTGGTGTAAATAAATTAATACTATAATATTTAAGTATTGTTGATTGTTGACTGGTTGATTTTTCTATATATATATATAGAGAGAGAGAAAGAAATAACAGGGAGGAAAAAATGTTTCTTGTGTTTGTGAAAAATGTCTATATTATGTATGTCATGTACATAGGAATTTTTCACTATTATTTAGTATTTAGTGCTGTGGTTTATGTATAAATTATATCGTACAATATTATTTATATCTTGCTTTTTAAAATTTATACAGGAAAGTAACGAGAGAAAGGAAGAACGAAAGAAAAACAAGCACAAGAAGACAAAGTAAAAAAATAATACAGTTGTGATGTATACATATACGTGAAATAATCTAAATACATGTATATTATACTGATGTAAAAGTTATCAACGAAACAAACAGTAATAATTTTAAAATAAATATAAACTCATGAATTGCAACGTAGTGGAAAAGTGTATTATAATTAACGTCGTCAGAAATGAGTGAATCCGAAGTAAAATCGGAAGGAAACGAGGAATGGATGAAAAATCCAACAAAACCACAACCAATTATTCATATTGGTCCAACCACAACAACAACAGTCTCTCCCAATATTGTATTAAATAACAAAGAGGAAACGACAGAATCAACATGTTTGAAAAAACTTGAAGATGGTAGTAAAGTATTATTAAATTTTGATTCTACACAATCATTCAATAATATTTCAAGTAATGGCTCTCTTCTAACTACCATTTCTACTAGTAGTAGTAGTACTACTGCTACACCGATATCCGGAACAACACCAACAACCACCGTAACAAATAAAGGAAATGATATCAATGAAAAGAAAGTCAATAATAGTAATAATAATAAAGAAGTAGATTTTGATGATGTGTGTACGAATAATAAAAAGGATATTGTGTCATCATCACCTGTTGAAACTACTACTACTACTCCTTCCATCTCTACAATACCTCCAGTTGCTATTCTAACATCATCATCATCATCACCAGCAACAAACAATAATACAAAGAATAATATTAAAACCTTGAGTACTAAAATTAGTAGAAATGGTAAAGAATCTGTACCTGTGGGTATTGCTGTAGCGTATCCTAGGCTTGTGACTAGTGATTCGTCTAATAATAATAATTGTAATAACACTACTACTACTACTACTCTGTCAAGTACAGATACAATGTCCTGTTCAGATACAGGAAAGTCAATCAAAGTCTCTCCTACTTCTTCTACTACTTCTTCCTCTGCAACAACATCAACAACAAGTACTACAAAAGCGAAAAACTCATCCCAAATAAGTAATGTATTATCATTACCAAAAAGACCATTATCTGCTTCTGCTGCCCCTGGAGTTATTTCTGGAAAAGAACGTGGAGGAGGAGTAGGAGGAAGTGATAAAAATAGCAAGTCATCAACATCATCCGCATTTGGTCAGAATAATGATAACGATAATGTAAATAGTAAATTTTCTGATCAAAAACATCGACCTGCTTCAGTGATACCTGTTCAGCATCATCAGCATCCACATCATCATCATGGAACACCATCTTTATCATCCCATTGGACTTCGGTTTTAAAACAACCACATTATTCTTCTCTTAGTGGCCTCAACAACACCAGTCAGTATACAGATTGGGCTACATCCTCAGGCCTTAATGTGCCTCACAGTAAGTATTTTTAACTTTTTTTGGATATTTTTTTGTTGTTTTTTGTTATGAGATTACATAAATTCCTTTTTTTTTATGTCTAGTCAAAACGAATCTTTGCTTTCTTCAAGTTAAGTTGTACATGTAATATAGAATATACAGGACAGATTAGTAATTTTATTGCAGTTTAAAATATCGTGGGTGAAATAACGTTTTGGGACAAAAGCGTAGTTGCTCACTTGCAAAAGCGGACAGATTACATGTTGTAGCACATGCATCTGTCCGTTTTTCCAAAAAAGGGCCACTACGCTTTTGTCCCATAGCGTTATATCGCCCACGAACTGAGGATTAAGAATTGAGATATTCATAATGCATAATCCCAAACGGAAATGTTTTATATTTTATACATACAATACTTCCAAGAATTTTCCTTGGCCTTTTTTTCTTGTCCGTTGTCCGTCCTTTCTCTTTTCTGGCACAAATGTCTTAAGGTGTGATCACACTAGAAATTCTGGGGCTTGAAATTCTGCGCATAAAAAATTCTCCTGATCAAACTGGTGACAGGAATGAGTTGAAATTTTGTCAGCAACCGTTTAGTGTGTAAAGAACCCCGTAAAAAAATTGGGAGATTCCGGTTCCTCCCACAAATACCGATTTCAGGCACATGTTTAGATTTCAAGCGTTTTTTGTAAAATGTGCCTGA
>JAQGBH010005916.1:0-13401 GCA_034698265.1 Sminthurinus aureus | reverse complement strand
TACGTTAGCGATTGTTTTAGCTATCCACCGCAGAAAGAGAGTAAAGTTTCAAAGCTGATTCTCTCAGCTCGAAACTTTGTAGGGAATCATGGGTTGATGTAAACTTTGGCTCATTTACATAAAATATTGTGATATGTTGTGATGTGATAAATAGTGTGAGAGGTTATAGCCTTAGTCGGACGGTCGAGTGTATTCTAGATTCTAGATTCTAGACTCTAGTGCGGTGTAAGTGCTTGTTTTCTATTGTTTTTTTTGACAGACGTGTGCATCTGCTCCTCTCTATGTACTCTGTCTACATATTTATTTTCATGTGTCCATTCAAAATTCAAAATCTAAACACGATAAGAATATCCTTTTGCGTGAGTGAGTTGGAGTTGGAAGTTGGAGATTTGGAGAGGATGGGGAATGGGAAAGAGTCGACACGCTAAAATACCCTTGTTTGGCTTTATCTATACCCGTAATCCGTAATAATAACAATAAATACTTACGGTCAATCAAGAATTAGCATAAGAATAGCCCACAAGCGATCACCAAATAAGGAATTTTCCACCCTATCCCTCATTTCTCCTTCTTCTCCTTGTTGTTCGTCTTCTTACAATTTACAAAGTATTTAATATCCACGATATTCCACGCATTTATTATTATATGATCCAAAAGCTCACAGATTTTTTTCAATAACATTCAATAAGTATATTTCATCGTATTTATTTCTCAAAAGTATTTTGAGGCTGTAGGGCTTTGAGCTTTGAGTTTTGAGTTTTGAAAAAATTGTAAATCCAAAAGAAGAACGATCGCTTTTCCTCAACATTCGTAGTGCCCATTTTCCATTTTCCATTGTTCATGATCGAAAATAGTTCACAATTCATAAGTCATAAGTCTTCAGTCGTACAATATTTATAGAATTCATAAAATTATCCGAGTTTATTAAAAAGTATAAAATATTCATCCGAAATTTCATACTGTTTTAAATAGAAAAGGGAATTCTAAATGTTTGACCGACAGTTCTAGAACAATGCCTGATACACAGTGCAATATAAATACAACACACAACATACATTATACATGCATAATACCAAATAAGAATTACTTTAGGCATAAAAAAAATAAAAAAGCGAATACGAGTTTCACCAAAATACATTTTTGTGCTTTACACTCATGTCTCATGTGAGTAAGTAGGTATAAAATATAAAGTACAAAATACAAAATACATATGAAATATGAAAGAAATGTCTTTAGGCGAATCGAAATCATTTTTTGGTGACCAGTTGAGAGTAGAGTTGAGTTGAGTTGAGTTGAGATTTAAGATGAGTTGTGTAGATTCTCTCTCTCTCTCTGTCGCTTGTATTCTCGATTCTCGACGGATTCCTCCGGGGGAAGTTTGTAAGGTTCTTTTGTATGTAATTTAGTGCCTTAGGTGTCAATGTATTTATGATGAGGAAAATGTATTACATTATGCATGCAAATGAAATTCAACCGTTTCTTTTCTTTCTCATCTTCCAAGTTTCCCCATTACATTATACATTATACATAATACATAATGCTCCTTTGGCTTTTTCTCTTTTCTTCATTTTCTCTTCTTCTTCGTCTAATATATAATATCTAATACACATTTAGATTTACTCAAGTCACAAAACTCCAAACTCAAAACTTGAGAGCAACTAAAAACTAGAAACAAGTACACACATCTGTACACAATACACAAGATGAGAGATGACGTCGAGCACTATATACTACATGTGTGTGTGTGTGTGTGCATGGCTTGCATGTGCCCAGATCCCAAATATCCAGCGGGCAAGAACCGGAGGAATATCACCAAAGAAACCAAAAAGAAGTTTACCCCACGGCACTTCATTCGTAGAGAGTAGAGAGAGATACGAATGGACGAGCAGAGCACTTCATTGCATTGTCTACAAAAATCAAATATATCATAATAATAATAATATGTAATAATACATGAATTGTGCACACACAAGTTTACAAGCATATATCAAAACCTTCTCACCTACATCCTCAAATACATCATCCCTCTTGGACAAAGACCAACTAATACATATCTAGAAATATATTTGCGCTTTGTACAGTGAACATTGTACATGTGTTTGCTTCGACTAGAGAGAAGTTAAATGAACGTAGGCAGTAGTAATATTTATCATGATGATAATAATGATAGGAAGGCGAGGAACTATCGGACTAATCTACAATGTTAAATGAGATTTAGATGAGTTACATTTAACATCCACCATTCCACATTTTCTACATCCATATGAAACCCAGAAAAATTCCACACCCTTTTCTCATTTCCTTTATCTTTCACTTCTGTTCTCTGTACACTGTACACTGTACATTATACATGAGACATACATCATACATGCAGTGGAATTTATACCGCATCCGAATTCTTATACCCGAGTCCGGAAAAGAATATTAAGTTTTGATTTTGATTGATAATTTATCTCTACTTGAATTGTCATCAACCGTGCTCAGTACCATAATAATCTGATAATTATTATGGTACTTTCTTCTTTCTTCACACACGCATTTCCATTTCCATTCAAGTACGATGAGAAACAAAAAACACTAGATAGCCATATCGGCTGAAAAGTAGTTTGATACTTGGGACAACAAAATGATTCCAGATTGATTAATTGGGTGTTTTAACATGTTAATGATGACTTTATGATTTTGATTGCTCTCTTTTTCAACTCATTAAGCTCCCAAATAAATTATAGGTAAAACCGGCTTTTTTGAAACGAGTATGATTGTTGAAATGTAGATTGATTGAATGAAGAAATGAACAAGGCGTCATAAAACAAAATTTTCTAAGAAACATGAGGATTAAGAATTCAACTGTTAACTGTTTCTGTGGTAAGTTGTAAAATTTAAACGATACCTTTATTATAGTTTGTAAAACCAAATACAACATTAAACACACTCACCGGAAGTTCTAAACTAGTTCATGTTTCTTCATTCTTTATTTCACCTTTTTCATCGAGTTTCCTCCTTTTCTCCGCCTGTTGCGTCGGAGTAGGTAAAGGTTATGAGTTATGAGTTATAAAGGATAGCTTTTGCCTTTTGATCTTTTGAGTTATTGAAAATTGAAAAGAGCTAATTTTCATGCAGCTCATGTCACAAGTCCCAACCAGTGAAAAGTATCGGCAACTTGTGCATTCTGTTTGTAATAAAATCCCCATAGATTCTGAATTATTCATGTGAAGTCTGTATATTTCATGCTATATCTATTGTACCAAGATTTTAGATATACGAATTCATAGGCAGACGTATGGTATGATTTTATAGAGATGAAATATGATAATGAAATCATCAGAATCACATTTTGTGATCCTGATGATGCACACACAAACAAAATGATATGCAGTTAGTAGCGGTTGAGAATATTGTAGTACAAAAAATGTAGAATAAAACAAGTTTCAGAGAAAAACCTCATTAAGCCACCAGAGTTTGTGACTTCTGGTTGTCTTCTGGCGATCATTCACTCATTTTGTTATGTTGTTATGTTGTTATGGTCATCCCTGATAAATATCCCTCACGTTCAATTAAACAACGGCTAATAATGATTATTATCTTTTAACAGTTGCATATATTGACCACAAGCCACAAGGTCTAGGATCTAGGAGTTTTATTTTTCATTATTCATCATTATTCATTATTATTCCTTATTCATTATCAATCACTAAAGAATTTCTCTTTATCATTTTACTCTTCAGTTCATCATTCATCAATGCAATAATTATTTAAAGGATATTTTCTGCTAGCTTCCAATTTCTAACTTGATTACGACTTGCTCTTTGGAATTCAGTACCGTATTCTATAACATTTTTTTAAATTGTAAAAGATTTGGCATTCATTTCATATTTTTATGTAGCAGTTCTCGTAGATTCTAGATTCTAGAAACGTCTTAAATTCTTATCAGTGAATGTCATATTGCGATGAAAGCATCAAGCCGAGCAGCAATATAATTGCTCGAAGGCTCAGAGGCTCGAAATATTTACACCAAATGCCTTTGAGGTGTAATTTCGTTCCTGTCCTTCACAAACCGCGTGCTTGCTCTCGAGTGTGATCTTGATTTTTTGGGGTAAAGTATAAAACATCAAATATCAAAGCTACAAAACGAGATTGAAGAATGTACTTTTAACTTCAATAAAATATTGACTCACAATTCACAGTGCATTCCTCCTTGGAAATGACTGGGCATTTCCATTCTCAATTTTCAATGTTTGGTTTGTTTTTAAGAGTTAAAATTAGAGTCTATGATATTTTTAAGGTCAAGGGTTGACAGGAAAACAAAACAAGGAGTTTGATACGACAACAACAAATTACCAATAGCATAGCGTATATATGTAGTACATAGTTTTGGATGGCCTCGAGACTCCAGTCTCGAATCTCGAATCTCGAGTGTCGTATGTATTTTGTATGGAGTATGGACAAAAATTCCTGTACGTATTTGAATATGCAGTGGACAATTCAAGCCCGATGTACATACGGTAAATATAAAAATTCTGGCCAAAGTTTTAAAACTGATTTGTATAATATAAAATAGTTGCCTCTGGTGTTTTTATTTGTGATAATACATTGTACACGGGTTTTATACGTTGTACGTTGTACTTCATCTCTGTCTGCTTTAATGTCCGAATATTCTCTGTTCAGCCTTGCAAACTTGAGCATTGTCCAAAGAAGCTAGTAAAATATTACTTAATTATAATAATAGCTGACTATAACAATCTATAGAAAAAGTGACGGAAAGTTGTAGGTTGTAGGTTCTAGGTTCTAGAATTTAAAAGTATGTGAACTTTATCATAAACCATACGCGGAATGAAACAAACATCTCTGTACTCTGTACTCTCAAATACAATGCTTGGATACATACTTACATATACACACAGACAATACACTGCATAAACACATATATATTTCCTGATTTATATGGTTCGAGCATTAGTTATTGGAGACCGTGGTCGCTACGGGCATTAAAGTTCTCTCTTCGTCTCCGTCTCTCTTTCTTTCTGTCTCTGTCTTGATGGAGAGAATGCCGGATTTGACCTGAGGGCATTATTAACAAACATAGCCTAAAACCAACGAAAAGCTTTCGCATGTGGTGCACACACACACACAACTTTACATTTGTGTAATACTTTTTACTTGATCTGTCTGTGCTTCTACAATCTACAGCCTAGAGTCTGGAGTTACAGTCTACAGTCTACAGTATATTATGATAAAGACAGAAAAGGAAAATACATGCATGTACACACACTACACACACATGGAAAATATTGAATTGAAGCAACTTTGAGCCTTACTTTATTTTATTTTAATACTTTGTACTTTGCTTAGCTATAGACAATGTCGAGTGTGGAGTTTATATGTAAAATGTACATTGGTACCTTCCAGCTCATGGCTCGTATCTCGTATCTCGTATCTACAATCCAAGAGAAGAGAAGAAGATATGGAAGATAGAGCCGGAGCTCTTGAGTCGCCCAAGAGCAAAAGGCAATGTGCGTGTATGTGTATGTATGGGATAGTATTAACACTCTCGTATCCTCCAGCAAACCAAACCAAGCCAAGCCAAGAACAAAGCAATACATATCCACACACACACACATTCATACCTTTACCCAGTACTTTTCCCGCACTTCAGTTTTCTGTTTTCTGCCTTCAGTTTAACCTCCACACTCCATACTACATACAGTATCCTCAGCAGCAACTCTGTTTCTCGCTTTATACCACAACAGTTTTTCAACCCATATCTTTCACTTGTTTCTCTCTCTGTGGAGACTGTAGATTCTAGATTCTATACTGTACAATGTTAACTGTAGATCTCACCCAGACTCACAAGAACGACGTACGAAGGAAAGATGCTCTGCTCAGCCTGTCTGCCTCAATTCTTTCCATTCATTCTTTCCCTGCACTTGGTTGGATGTGGAGCGGCTAGCTAGATCTCTCACAGTTACACTCAGAAAACCCACGTGTTTCCTTTGCTCTCATTTGCTACGTACAGAGTGTCACATTTGATTGAGTAATTTGATAAACTGCTGTTTCACCGTTATTCTCAGTGATTGTAAAAATAATAGTTTTCCAAATCTATTAAGTGTTGTGAAAAACTTCAGATTACATTTGTATGTCCACACGGAGTTAAAAATTCATCAAAAGTTTACAAATTATAAAGAATTGCAAGGAAATTATCTCTGTTTAAAGTTTCTCCCTTGTAAATAACATGACTCGACATTTTAAAATTGAACGAGAGGATTTAGTAAAATTTGAATCAAGAAAATGAGTGTTGATGTTTTAACCTTTGCTGACAATGCCGAATTCAGAAATTAAATTATCAGAGGATCAGAGGAGAGAAGTTGAAAAATAATTTCAAAGGTTGTTTAGTGTGTATATATCTTTAATAAACTATAAACTAGTGATTAATTAAAAGCGGGAGGTGAATCCCCGCTGACTACAATATCACACTGGAACGGAAACCAATTGTACCAATTCCTAAATCTCTCGTTATGGACACCGCCACGTGTCCAAAACGGTAAGAATCCGTAAATATATAAATACATTCATTTCTCATATGTACAAACATTTAAGATATTATTTATAAAGTACATATTATTTTTATCAAGTTGTCAATTTTTGTTAAAGAAACAAAAATTATTATTATTATTACAAGATTAAGAATCGAAAAAATATTCAGTAGCAATTTTTAAAAAACGAAATGTAGGTTGTAGATTGTAGATAGCAAAAACGAACGAGTTGGTGATACAAAATACAAACCTCAAAGCGAAGATTCATGGCCCATGTTCCTGTCATTTGTAGATACTTTTATGAATGTCGATTTAAAATTCAGGGTGGAACTTTTGCCTTTTGTAGTTACAAGTCATTTTTGAAATAATAGTCGAGTTAAAATGCATGAAATGCTCTCCAACTTGATGTCCAGAGCTCTATAAAGATTCCCCTAAACATTCATTACACAATCTGTTTACAATCCGACGAGTCCAAAGACTGGAAAGATGAGCAGAGCATTTCATAAACGAAACGATTGCTATTGTCATAAACTATAAACTCTCCTGGTTATTTGTTGTTGTTTGACTTTTGACTCGAATTCTGTAATAGAGATCTGAACAGGAGAGAAGAACGAGAAGCAGTCTCCAGGCTTTATGGTGGTGCAACAGATTTAAATTCTTAATAATAAACAATAATGTATCGTAAACACGTAAGAGAGTTGACAAATGTTTACCGTCGACCTCAAGCTAGAAGCAGAAACAGAAATCAGGAGTCTCGAGTTTCGAGTTTCGAATCAGAGTAAGCCTGAGCATGAAAATTGGATGAATTTAGTCATGATTTTCATGAACTGTTTGAGTCTCATCTTTCTCTCCATCGTTATTTCGTTATTTGTTTCCCTTTCCGAGATATTTAGTTTATGAAATTTTATGAAAAGGAAATGGCTCATTCATTCCGTCAGTCGTACTCGTTTACATGTAGAGAAATTGTTGTGTGTTGTGTGTTTTGTGTTTTGTTATTTTGTGTTGTATTTCATGTGGAATGATTCTAAATGTCTGGGATGTGGGAGAAAAGACAAGCTTGCATATTATATTGCACATTTGTCATATATCAGTAGATAGATATTTGACCGCGTATCGTCTATCTTCTATCTTCTATCTTCCATCTCCATGTCTTTAAGCTATAATATTATCATTATTATTTAAATACATAGAGAAATATCCAGTCTTTTTCTCTTTCTCTGTTGTCATGGTCCGCCTCGGAATGTGTACAAATGCCCGAAAACGTATCTTTCTCCTACATCTCTCTCTCTCTCTGTATTTCGTCTCATACACATACAGATAGACAGCACAAAAGAGCTCGAGATAAAGGAGTCACCCATTATGATTATTATTGAAGCTATCTGATAAAGTCCTGCTCAAACTCAAAAGAGTTATTTGATCTGGCTCCTGGGGAAGTGCAGATGTTAGGATATTATCATCTACATCAGTAACTACCCACTTCTAGATTTTGGTTTCTAGACAGTGAGACACAGAGACAGAGATAGAACAAGAACAAGAGCAACAGAAACCGAAACGGAATCAGAGTTTTACTAAAATCTTTGCTCGTTATTGTTCCAGCTCTCGTTCTCGCCACTCTTTCTTCATCAGACAAGATACAACCACATACAAAATGCCAAATTTTTCATGTTATTCTACATTTCAATACAATACAATATACATAAAATATTATAATACAAATCTCTTTGCCTTGGTATTTCAAAACGTCTCAAAATTCAAAACTCAAAATTGAAAGCTCAAAATCCATCTGCCTCATAATATTATGTTACATAATTCCTGCAAATTCGGATTTGGACAAAGGACAACGGACAAGATAATATGAACAACTGACCGTAGTGCGGTTTTAATTTTAAATCAAATACGTCACTTTTCATGGGATCTGATTTTTGGGTTCTGGACTTAATCGGTAATTCAAAGGTCATTTCTTCAGTAGTTTCAATAGTTTTACAATTTTTACGTACCCATCGTATACGATGGGACGAAAATGGAATTTTGGACACTAAAAACGTTGTGTATGTAGTTTTTCTAAATCTAGATGCTAGATGAAAGATGAAAGATTCTAGATGAATGATTGATCATTGATGATATTGAATAAAAATGAAGCATGTACAATGTACAGCATACAAGGTAGAATGTGTATATAGTATACATAGTCCAGAGATCATAGATATATTTGCAGAGAAGAAAGTAGCGCTGCTTACAATTAGATTAGAGACCAAGGGCTCGAGGATACTATCAAACTCAGCTAAAGTAGTATAAAGTATAAAGTAGAAAAGTAAAGAGTATGTATATTATGTGTATGTTTGAGTGTAGAACGTAGAGTGTAGAGTGTAGAGTATAGAATGTAGATGAAAGAATACCCGGTACCCATCCAACATCCAACATCCACCAAACATATACCCCACCTATATAAATAAGCAAGAAGGCAGGCAAAGCAATGGATTGCACGGAACGAAACTGAACTCTGCCATCATCACTATTATATTATATTATATTATAATTCAGAATAGACGGGCCGCCGGCTGGGCCCCGGGATAGTGCAGATCCATCCAAGAGTCCTGAGAGAACCCTCCAGCTCTTTTCTGTAATAATAAACTCGAGCAACTCATCTCCTCTCTGGCGCTTTTCCTATTCCTAAAGCTTGTTTGAGCGAGAACTACAACTACAACTAGAACTAGAGCTAGAGCTGGAGCTGGAAGGAAAACCAAAACGAGGACTAAAAGTAAGAATAAGAGTCCTATTGAAACTCTGCATCATCCACAATCTACATGCATCTATGTGCTTCCAGCTAAAGTTCATCTTTTGCTTATACATTGTACATGGCAGCAGATAGATGAGCAGAGTGTTTGAATGATTTAAAACGTGTACACTGTACACTGTACATTGTACACGTACATGTACAAGTCCGAGTCCAAAGAAAAGAAACGAGAGACGGATCGAATGTTCGAACGGAATTCCACGTGTGCAGTACAGTGGTGTGGGATTCAAGGGAAAATTCGATTCTATTTATGTCAAAAATAATAATGATCATTATGATGATGAAAACGATATTGTGTCTTGAGTCTTGACATTCCGATGATATGAATTCACGTAGCCGTTTTTGTACTGCAACAATGAAAATCAAGAACAAGAGAAAGGAAAGGAGGAAGGTGAAACGGGAAATTTGTGTTGATGCATTGACTTTTACAGAATTAGGATACAAAATCCAAATCACATGTATTGTTTGTTGTATCTATTTAAAAATAATATTCACATTTTCCCTCAACTGCTGCACACAGAAGTCGACTGTCTAATGTGCTACAGTTGACAGTTTGTATAGAGTACGTAGAATTTTAGATGATAATCCTGTTTGTGAGAGTTGATGTACAGTGTAGAATGTAGAATGTACATGACATGTATTCATCATGAATGTGAAACTACAATAAATAGTATAATAAAATAGCCCATCAAAATATTGTAAAGATCGCCCACTTTGATGAATGCTGCCATCAGCAGTTTTACCAGACGGGTGAAAATGTCTACCATCTACTGTCTACCCTTTGTTTTAGCCATGTGTAAATTCCAGGGAAAGTCTAGTTACCTTCCTTTCGCTTTCTCTCTCTCTCTCTCTTTCCCTTCGTCCATGAATACTGAATACACAGAAATAGAAAGTGAAAGAGAAGGAGAACGAATATTGGGTGCTGTATGTATAATGTATTGTATAATATGTTGTGTATTGTGTGTTGTGTATTAGCCTTCAGTGAGAGTGTTATTTTGCCCGACTTTAAACCTCGTTAGCTTTACACTTTACACTTGTGAATCAAAAGTTTTGATTAATATTGAATATACAGGGAAACGGATGAAAGAACCATCCATCAGCATTCTCCTTTTCATCTTTACCACATGTATGCACAATGTACAATGTACACTGTGCACACTGCACACTCTCTGTTTCTTCTATTCTATTCCGGCTCTTTTGATTGTATTATTTTGTAAATAAAAATACAAACAATGTCTAATGTCTACATTCTACAGGGCATATATATAATATATGTACTACCAAGTTAGGAGTAAAACATACAGGCCACTTTTTTATGCTATATGTTGTATGGTTTCTGAAAACGCACAACGTACAACGTACAAGGTACAAGTTAATTAATACTAGCATAATAAAAACACCAAACCTTTATGAAATTTTCATTACCGAATACCGAGTACATGATTATGTTGCGGTTTTGTACAAAATGTGTTCCAAAAATTTGCAAAGTCTGCATGACGAGCTGGAAAACAGGGAACAGGAACAGCTAATCTCGAGAGGCAACAAGGTGTACATACTGTACATTGTACATCTGCCAATGTTAAATATTTGACGCTTCATATTTTATTTAATATAATTTTTCAAGAGTTGAGAGTCAAGAGTCAAGAGTCAAGACTCCAGCCTGGAAAATATAATAATGTATACTTATGTACAATGTACATGTATGTAGATTTGTAGCTTGTGGCTACTTGGTTTTATAAAATACAAGGTTTAGATTCAGGATTCATGGTTCATGGTGAAAAAAGGAGTAGTGCAAAAAGTACGAGAGGAAAAGAGTGAAAGTACATTGAATCCTTGGATTTTGGAGGAATAAATATAAGACAACTTCCTACAGGGGTATCCACAGTTTTCCAATGTATGCTTAAGGCAAAGCTCAGTGGCTTGGCTTTGGTTCAAGATTCAGAATCCATCCACCATGAGCCTTTTGCCATGTTCCCCATTTTCATTTTCATTTCTGGATGGGCAAAGAGTAAACAAGACACATGATTATAAACATGTGAAAAAAGAATTATGTATCGTCAAAGCATTCTGCCTACTGATTACTAATATCTTAAATTTTAGCCTAAAATTTAATTCGAATTTTTGCCCTGTTCCCTCAAAATTCAAAGCTCAAAGCTCAAAATTCGAAACAGTTTTTTTTGTCTAAAACAATTAATAAGGTCATTTTAGATGCTAAAAAGGAAGTACAAGTAAATTGTGGTTTCAACTTTAAACTAAAGGCCATATGTTTAGTGAGACGGACCAACGCAAACATAGTACCTGTACTAATGTACATGATATGTGTGTAGTGTGTACTGATATTAAATTTTGAGAATACTTATTGTCAGAGCTTTGAGTTTTTAGTTTTGAGCTTACGATTGCTTCATAATCAGCAGTTGTTCAAGTTGAGAGTTGAGAACTATCTATTTTCTATTTAGTCACCTAAGTACAATGCATATGTACATTTCTGGTGTATTGTTGGAAAAGTCTGCAACGTTTTTAGTATTATCTCTCTCTCTCTCTATGTATGTATGTGTGTGTGAATGTGTGTTGTGTTTGATGTTATAAAGCGGCTGGATGGATGGATGAAGTGTAGCTCCAGCCAACTCGACATGTAAAGAAAAACAAGTTGAGAGCACCGCATTTTCTTGAAAATGCCCTGGGAGAAAAATTCACGTTTAGCTAAAGGACAAGTTTACTTTATTTTATTCTGGGCATGCCGATGCTGGATACTGGATGCTGGGCTTGTTTGTTCCTCGGTCGATATTTATTTTATTCTTTGTCACGTTACCAGTTACCATACAAAGACAAGCTCACTTCAAAACTAATATCTACAATCTATCTACAGTCTACAATCCACAGTGTAAAGGATTCAAAATTCAAAGTACTAGTATAATACATAATATTATGTAATGCTCCGCTTTGAATTTCGAATAATATGCGTAAAATGCACACACTACTGCTTTTACATATGAATGTACAAGAGAGAAGAAACAAAGATGACAAAAATTAGCCAGTTGTAGTTCAACTTTACTTATATTTTATACCTTCAACTAGATACTAAAATGAAAATTGAAAATTGAAAATTGAAACCCAAAGTTGTAAAATAAATAAATTTTCCGGGTCTATAGTAAATAGTAACAATATGAAGGCATGAAACATGACTTTATTATTTAGTTTTTTATGAGTATGACAAACATGTAGAATGAAACCATAGGAAATTGTTGTTTGACATTTTCAAAAATAACATTTTTTAAAAGGCTGAATGAACTTTCAATGGTCTCATCTGTGAAACGCAGAACGTTGTCTCCAAGTCGATCTCCGATTCCATTTTCGCCAACAGGCATGTCAAATTCCTCCTCACCAACACCTCCAGTCTCAGCTGCCTCCTACAACGTACTAAGGTAAGACAGACTTTTCAAAACAATTTTCATCCCCTTCCATAAAAAAATCTCATATTTGTTGACAGTGGATGGAGCATGTCAAAAATCCTTCAATTTATGAAAACGGAAATGAAAAATGAAATGCATGTCAAAGGAGATCCAAACCACACCATAATTTGAAAAGTTTATGTGTATACACCGTATAGTGTATATCTATCTGTCTCTATATTGATACATATAAGTTGTTGAATCGGATTGTAATTTAAATTTTTTACAGAGGAATACCATGTGTGGCTGCAGCTAGTAAATTCACAGCTCCGGTCCACATTGACGTCGGTGGAACCATTTACACCTCAAGTTTGGAAACCCTCACAAAGTAAGTTTTTATTTGTTATTACACTCTACACTGAGGTCTCAAATTATTATGATAAGGATACAGAATTACTATTTACAGGTAAATGCAAGGGATGATCATGATGAATGATTCGTAATCGTAATTATTATAGTTGAAATAACTTTTACTAGAGTATGTGGCGCATTTGGTACATCTACCTTCTATAAAATCCGTATCCGGTGGCGTCATTGGCTGTGTCACGCTATAAGAGAAATAGCCGTTATTCTGGCTAAGAGAAATAGCCGTTACTCTGGCTAAGAGAAATAGCCGTTACTCTGGCTA
>JAQGBH010005915.1:0-13403 GCA_034698265.1 Sminthurinus aureus | reverse complement strand
ATCGGTTTTTTGGTATGATATCACGTAAACTTTTATGTGATCATGGAGTTAAAAGAATTTTCTTTTCTGTCTGTGTACACAATACATTGATTTGCATAAAAAATCTTAAACGTTAACAATCGCAAATAATGAATGCTTAAAAAACTATAGTGCATTTGTAAAGTGGTTGTAAAATTTAGTATTTGCTTTGGTTTCTTTAAAAAAACTTTGGTAAAAGTGCATCAAACATCAAACAAAAGTAGCCATGTTTTTTTAGAGATGATCCAAGTCAACTCGTATGATTTATAGTAGTCGCTTTAAGAAAGACGAATGCACAATTCAATACATTTGTGTGTTGTATGCATTTTTGAACTTGAAGTACAAGTGTTTTTGTAAGAGCATTCACTGTAATAGGGGGAAAACACAATAGGATGAAATGTAAATGAGCATAATTTTACCATGATTGTTACTGTTATTGTTGTCGTATAAAAAGGAAGGATTTATAGAATATCACGTTGATATTGTGTATTGTGTGGCATTACCAAAAAACTGAATGCAGGGTGTACACTTTGAACTCTACATCATTTTTCGGTTAAGATTATTTATTTATAATGGGATTATAATAACCCATAGAAAACGTTTTTTTCTTACACTATATCAGAATTTTGTTCACAGTTCTGTTTTGTGTTTTTTTCTGTACCTTCTAGATTCTAGATTCTAGATGCTAGATGCTAGATAAATTCAATGTTCCAGGTTCCAGATACAAAGATGGATGGACCGATGGATGCTGGATGTGTGATGCTGTACCGTGGATTGTTTAAAAGTAGGAGTTCTGAGAAACACCAATGGAAGACAAGAAGACAGAAACAGAAACAGACAGAGTCCTTGCATACTTGTCTCTCAGTGGATATTGGAAAGAGAGAGCGGGAGAGAGAGAGGTTGAAGAGTTGAGAAGAAGAATCGGAGGAGCAGAGCAGCAGGTGCTATAGAAATCTCCGACCCATGGGTAGGTAAACTATTTAGAAAATCATAAATAAGCTAAACATAAAGCCAGTTAGGGGAAAGCGTGTGTCGGAATACCGTAATTGTTTGCCGTATTAAATATATTTAGAGATAATTTACGTGCTATTTCACTTTTCAATCCTCACAAACAAAAACCAAACCAAAAGAGAACAGAAACCAAGTTATATCTAATATCCATGTATCTTTAGAATAGGATGAGCTTCTTTTGTACATTGTCTCTTCTTGTTTTTTACAATCCACATGTATATATACATAAAGTAAGTAGAATATAGGAGAGCGTAGATACACGTACTACATACTAGATACTAGATATTTTATACTTTTGACTTTTTTACCTAGAGGATATATGCAGGGATGTACCCTATGTGGATTTACATAAGTAAGGGAAGATTGAGGTGGTCCCTTCCGCATTGCATTTGCGTAACAGAGGCCTTTCCTTTCACAGCGGGGATTCCTCAGGTTCACAGGTTCCATTTTTTTATCCTGTCCCTATTCTTCTTTCTTACTATCTATGTATGTTTTTACATTCTGTCCGAGTCAAAATCAAATGCAGTCTCAAATTTTTTAGTCAGAAGAAAAAGGCTCCCAAGATTTTTCCAAAGCTTCTTCCTCTACAGATAAAAAAGGGAACCTCATAAGGATAAAAAATGCACAAGACAAAGTCTCCAAGGTTTATCAATGGACCGGTTTCCATATGGTATTTTGAAGTATGGACCTTGGAGTACACAGTATACAGTACAGAGTATGGAGTATGGAGATGATAAGAAATGATAGGAGATGTGAATACTTTCAACTTTCAGAGATAGGTTAGGAATGGAAAAGTAGTCTCCTCCAATCAGGAAAAGATACAAGGGAAAATACAAAGTACACAATATGTTGCGTATTGAGTATTGAGTCCCTTGAACCACTCAAATCTATTGTTGTTGTTGTTGTTTCCATATTATTATCATTACTCGTTAACCACACATCTACTTGAAAATTTGGGTTTTTATTTATCTCTCAAAAAAATTAACAGGTAGGAAGTGTGAAAATGTTGTACTCCTCCTTAAAAATTGAAAATGTAAGGTTGAAAATTGAAGGGGGATAATGAATAAAAAGTATTGAAATTTGAAATTCAAGTGCGAAGCTATTTTAGTCGCCTATCCTCTTCTTCTGCTTTTTTTGACTAATGCAGATAGTACAAAAAAATCCTGTACATTGGCAGAAAAATTACTTTTGGATATCTAGTATCTGGCTGTTCGTTATTTGTGAATTTATGAGGTGAATGCACATTTTAAAAATTGAAATACGAATACTCATCTTGTTCATCGGACCTTACAACTTAGAACTTACCTTTGAACGAAAGATAGAAGATGCAAACTTGTTATCTAGTATTTAAAATCTAGTATCCCGAGTTGCTAAAGATGCTTTCCACTGTGCGAGATGCCATACCATTGGATGTCATGCTATTGGTGATATTCTCTAGTGCACGGATTGTAAACTTTAAAATTTACAAGATACTCTAGACTCTAAACTCTAAACTCTTAGCTCAAGACTCGAGACATTCATCTCTTTGACATATTTCTTTTCCACTAGACTCTAGATTCTAGACAACATGCTTTGGCCTTAGCATACCGTACCGTATCATCTACTATGCCATGCACTAGCTGTCATTTCGGAACTACAACTGACTCCTAAATACTCTTACTCCCGCATTCCTCATTTCCATGTCCTAAGTTATAGAGCACAAGACATAAATATTTTCTAAATGTATCGCACACATTTCTCTTGTTTTTTCTTCATCCTTTTCCATTCTAAATCCACAGATTCGTGTGTGCAGGATCCTACTTGTACAGTCCACAGTGCACAGTTTACAATGAGCAGTTTTGTTTAGTTTCATTGGCGGCAAAAATCCAAATCCAAGTCTAAATGTGCTCTACATTTTAAATTGTAGATGCATCATTTTTACATGTCATATTTACTTTTAACTTTTACAGTGTACATTTTGCGTTGTACATTTTACAGAGATTCTGATATCAAAAGATGTAAGTACATTTTGTACTTGGGTCTTAAGTGTGGCTTTGCGTCATATTTTGTTCCACGTTTTATCCAGTATCCAGTTTTTTTCCCTTCATTTTTCTATGATGTTATTGCAGAAGAATATTATTTTGCCTTACGCTTTCGAATATACAAAATACATGGTGTTGGCTGTTTTGTGTTTAGTGTTTGGTGTTTGGTGAATTTATACAATAAAGTAAGGAATGTAGATAGTGGATAGATATGTTGTAAAATGTACATTGTATTTTGGACATGTACTACAAAAATTTCAGTGTGAATTTTGTGTGTTGGTGGTGGTGATGATGATGATGATGATACACGTACAACTCACACAGAACCCACCATACACTGTGCACTTACACATAACTTTTAGCCAGTTGTTACTTTAGCAGTGCAGTGCGGCATTCTTTATGAGGAAATATTGCCTTTATATGTAACTCATTTTTCTTGTCACGAAGGTCCCGAAATTCCAGGATATATTGGTATTTATATAGGATATTTCCGGCAGTAGTAAATCACGAGGTTTTTCGCGGCTTGGCGTGCCGTTTCGTTATTCTTTGTACCACGGAAAACCATGGAGATGTGGATGTGCTTGTATCCACGTTTCCACATTCTACATACTACATTCTACATGCATGTCTAGATTCTAGATTCTAGATTCTAGATGCACATTATACATTGTAGTGTACATCTCTATACATTTCTCTTGTACATATATATTCTGCATGAACTTTTGCGGAGTAAAAAGATGCATTTCTCGTTCACTCTCCTTCATTCCTTTGAATTATTTCCATTCCTGCCTGCCCAAACGAACAGCGTGAGGATGAAAAGTTGTACACACCATGTATTTTCATACATCTGCAATCTACAGTCTACAATCTACACATTCGTGATGTACATTGTACACAGTATATGTAAGTTTGTCTGTCTATATCTCCGGGATATTTCAGTCTCGAGTCTCGAGTCTAGTCCAAAAGAAATCTTTAGGGAACTCAATTCACTCGAAAGGAAATTTGATAATATTCTTACATATAGTTTCCAAAGCTGTATATTTATTGCCCCGAAGTGTTATTTACTTCATTATTTATACAGGTTATCTATAGTTTTCTACTTGTCTCTCCATTCTTTATTTCACTCTTCACTTTTCCTACTAAAATTCCTACAACTCAGTGATGCTAAAACAGGATTTGCTATACATTTTTCATGCTAAAATGTCTAAAAACAAGTAAGAAACTTTATTCCTGTTTTAAGTAAAAAGATGAAATCTCACGCATAATTTTCTTGTTTACATCTCAATAAACTTGTAGCATATAGCATTAGAGGGAAAATAGTAATAATAATAATAATTTTAAAAAACAGAGAGACGAATGCTGCTGAATTGGATAGCATGTAAAGTTGTTGGTTGTTGGTTTCTGTTTGTTAGTAGTAATGATGTGGGGCTATTAACACTATATGATACACGCACAAGGTAGAAAGTACAAGTACAAAATACATTGTATATTGTTCATGAAGAAGAGAACGGGAAATCAAACATGCTTTGTTTTCCTGGACAATTTTCAAAAACTTTTTGGGTGAAAACACGAAACAAGGGGGTCGGCGGCTATTAAAAAGTCACATGCTGAGTCTTTGTCCAAAATGTGAAGCACATTATTTTACTCACCTATGAAACAACTAACAACTAACAACCAACTACTATCAAATATCAAACCGACCGTGTATGGATGAAATAAATAAATAAATAGTCACAAGCAAGCAGAACACTGTATATGAAGAAAATAGATATATGCAGTAAACGAGAGATGTATATTCGGAATCCTTTGGTTTCCGCAACGGCATCAGGTAAATGTATAGAATATGGAATATGGAACACGGAGAATGGAAAACAAGCTTCCCAATTTTCTTATTGGGTGTTACATCAAATTCATTACCTTTCTCTTTGGGTGGTAAATGAACTAAGTTTTATATATGGACCAAAGAGCTTTCCACAGCGCACTTTTTACCCAGAGATTCAAAATCTTTCTACATCATATTTCATTAACAGTGGAGACAGATACGCATAGACATTAGACATCGAACAACAACAACAACACAATAGCAATAGCAATAGTAATAGCAAGCTCAATGGCAGAAAGAGCATCAGTGAGAAGCAGCTTTTCCGAAAATTTACATAGTACTACACATTATTTTCCACGTATAATATATCACCTCAACTCTCATTACTATTGTTCACTTCCGCAGCCATTCATCTCCCTCATCCTCGAGCCTTGAGTCTTGAGCTTTGAGCCTCGATCCTCGAGAAACTGAGGTATGAGGTCCTGGTGATGATTTCAATTTCAGTTTTAGGCTAGTTTCAATCCCAACTCCAACTCCAATTTCAATTCAAAACCAATCCAAATTTTTAATTTATTTTTTTTGTGTGGTACATTTGCAATCTGTTTTTTATTTGGAAGCTATAAATAAAAAATAATAACCCTTGTTTTTTAACAGTTTAGAATTTTGTATCATACAGGCACTTGATAGGAACATTAAAACTACAAAATTTAATCAGAGTTTACTTTTCAGAGCAGCTTTTTATATTTTACATTTTATACTTGATACTTGATACTTGGATATTTGATGTTTGAGTAGATACATGAAAACTAAAATTGGATATGTATAATCTGATGGCATTTAAATTTGGTATCCAACTCCAAACTCCATTTTTAAAACCACAGTGAATTTGAATTTTGAATTTGAATTCAAATTTAAATAGCCTTGGGCCAAGGGGAAAATCTGTGGGACAATCAAAACAAGGAGAAGAAACGTGTGTATTTATTAGAAGACCTTTCAAGTTTCAAGTTGGACAAACTACATATATTTTTGCACCAAAAAATTGTAAAATATGGGTATAAAATTACGTATGCACGCACTCCATTAACAACAATACGTGATATAGACTACTTAGCGAATGCAGATTGACTACATACTACATGTAGAGAATAGAGAAGTATCTCTGTTAACAAGGAATTGTTGTAGATTCATAGAGTAGAGAATAGACAGTAAGACATCTTTTTCAAAAAATAATAATAATTCACCTCGATATACATATATTATTATATTATTATATCACACTTTGAAGATGTAGAAAAAGAAGGAGAAGAAAAGCAAGAAGAACGTGAAAAGTATGGAATTCTTGACTCTTGACGGGAAATATCTGTAGAAAAATACAATATTTTATATTTTGTCCTATGACTAAGCACTTTGACTATGACTATGATATCCTCTATGTACATTCTACTCATTTTATATCATATGATATCACAGGATAGAGCATACAGAATACAGAAAAAAAATGTACTCTGTACTCACATACTTTTAGTTTTAGCTCTGGCTGATTGTGTAGTATGTATTGTAATAATGCAAAAGGAGAATGTGAGCGAGTCTAGAGTCTAGATTCTAGAGTCGAGAGTGGAGAGTCGGGAGAGAGATAAAGCTATAGATCATATAAGATGCAACTCACGACTGCTACTAGCAGCTAGCTAGCAATTCCATCCATCCTTTGTAGAGAGAAAGATTCAGAGAATAGAGCACTACACTGAACAGTGAACAATGATGTACAGCCATGGCATGAAAAACAACGTAAAATTATAGACTTAGAGCTCCCTCAACTCCAATAGAACCTTAATCTACATTTGTATTCTTCCCTGGTTTCTCTCCCAAGGCAAAAATGAAATGCGGAAAATCCGATCTCAAGACTTTCTTACGAGTTCATTATGCTATTTCTCCAGTAGGCACTGCTCTGTTCTGCTCAGTATTCACTATTCAGTATTCAGTCTTCGGTCCACATAGTCACAGTGACTGCAAACGTATTGTGATGAATACCCTTTCTTACGGCTTACAGCCACTCGTTCCCATTCTCTTTCCCTTTCTTCCCTTATTCAGACTACATCTTTTTTATATACATGAAAAAGGAGTGAAAATCCTTGTAAAGGATCGCGGAATTTTTTTCTATATGGTTACGGATCTGTGGGAGTTCTTCATCTTCTTTTTGCCTCCTCGTTTACTCACTGACTCAAATATATATGTGTATGCGATGCATAGAGTATATAAGCATATACTGGTTGAATACACTTGACTCGAGACTCGAGATACGGATTAGTATTATTACGCTGGAGACATGAGAATGTCTCCAGCGTCAGCTCAAATCCATCTCAACTCAGCTCTTTTATTCTTTCCCTTGTCTAGCACAAATTGAGTTAGAACCAGAGTCAGAGAACTAGAATCTGGAGAAGAAGCTTCGCATCAGCCTCATTCCGCCTCGGCCTTCGTACACTACACACTACACTATGACATCCAAATGGTTTCAATTAATTAATTCTTTATTCACTGTAGCTTTCCATATTTCTCTCTTTCTTTGTCTCTACTTTAAGGAAACTTTGTAGACTGTACACTGTGCATTGTGCATTTTTCTTTGTAGAACTCTTGAAATTTCCCAGAAGAAATCAGGAAAAATTCTTGCTATTCATTTTCATTTCATTCCTTCCACCATTCATTTATTCAACCATTCAGTCAATATTATTGTACAAAGTGTACAAAACCTTCCGTCATATTTCATTATTGAACAGTTTTATGCTTAAAATAAATGGGACAAGAATTTTCCTTGTCTTGAATCGAGGATTGAGGATTGAGAATTTTCTGGTTTGGCCAAAAAAAGGAAAAAAAAGAAGCTCTCAGATCTCTGGATCAGCTGGAATCTAGAGTCTGGAATCTGGAATAAAATGAAATAGTACCAAATGTAATTTTGGAAAACAGGAAAAAAGAAAGGAAAAGAAAAGGAGCAGAGTAGAGTAGATATTGTATAGATCTGTAGCCATATCCGTATCCGTAGATTCATGGAAGAACTGGTGTCTGGTGTGATACAAATTTACAATGTCCAATAAATCGTGGAGGAAAATTTTTTTGTATTTTGCAAACGTAGGGAAGGTGACGTGAAAACTAAATGTATTTCTGAAAAATTTCTGCCCAGATACGTGCTCTCTCCAATCTCCAGTTTCTAGTTTCTAGTTTCTAGTCTCCAGCTTCCAGCTTCCATTCTCGAGTCCATGGAACGGTGAATGCGAGAACAGGCACATAAAAATGGTCGAGGATAACATATATGGGGTTCGGATTTAGAAAATAAATGTGAGTTTCCTAGTGTTGAGAGCCTACACGTGATAAATTGTCGGATATGACAAAAAATTTTATTCCAAACGCAGATAGATGTGAACTGAACTAAACTGAACTGAAAGAACTGAACAGAACTCAAGTCGTTTTCACACAGCAAAGCAATATCTGTATTTCTCATATCTGTACATTTTATACTGTACACTGTACATTGAACACTCGCTGATATTTAGAGTTTAGAGCTACTCGTATCTCAAAAAGACCGTGTCTTTGGTTTGGTCGTTGGTTATACATATGATATCCACCTATACATCTATATGTCTATATATCTTCATGTACAAATAATATATCATGGATGTGAGGATATATTGGTCTCATCGGCCAATAGGAAATGATCTATTACCAACATCCAGGTTTTTTTCCTTGTAATATTTTTATGAGTGGACTTTCTCCACAGTTTCACTGTTTCAACTTTCAACGTGTGAAAGTAGTCCACATCCAAGTTCCACGTTCCAAGATTCAAGCTCCAAGTTCTGAGTTCTGAGATCCAATGTACATGAACATAAATACAAGAATAATAATAATAATAATAGTGATGATGATGATGCTACAGCCTGTACAATGTGTAATATCAAAAATATCAGTATAGATTGAGTGGTGACGGCTATTGTTTATTATGGTTTATAGCTGATTGCAATTTCAAGGGATGGACTTGAAAGGAAGAATTGTGTCTTGAGTCTAGAGTCTACACACTAAACACAACACGTTAAATTGCTCCAACGTGAAACCAAAAACGTAAATTGTAACTTTTCTAAGGTTAAAATGACGTTCATGTAACTTTGAATCTGCATGCAGCTAGCCCGTAAGTTCCAGGTAGTAAAACTTACGTTCTTCTCGTTAATGGACATAATGCACTGTGAACGTTTTATAAAAACGTCAATTTTACGTGTTCAAGGTTTAATGTTGCCTTTTTAATACGATTGGATAAGCGTGTGCAAAGTTTGAACACTCCGCCATTTTTGGTGGGATTTTTGAATCTGAGCTTCACGTCTTATTTTACTGAATCTGAGTTTCTTGAATTTAATTGCAATTCACAGAAAAGTTAAAAGTAACGTGAAATTTAAACCGTTGTTGTAACATCTTTTGATTGCCGCACAATGGAAAATTTAGAATATTCAACGGTTTTTGACATCCTCAAAAGGTTTGACATGGAAAAATACAAGCCGCAATTTATTGGTAAGTACTTTCAGTTTTATTTACATAAAATTTCATCTCCATTATTTTAAAAAAAATTCTAAAAATAGATTTAAATGCAAATTTTATACTAAAGCAGATCACAGCATTTAATTTAAAGTGTTCAAAATGATTCTTTATCAGTATGTTTTATTTTACTTAATGATACAAAGAATCTATGCATACATTGTAAATTCCTTTAATGCATTCTTATAGAAAACGAAATCACAGACGACATCCTGAGTAGCCTTCAAATGGAAGATCTTGCCACTGTTATTGTTCCAATTGGACCAAGAAGAAAATTCATGAATGAAGTTTCAACAATAAATGGCCAACGGAATGGAGCTAATCAACAACAACAGCCTGAAACAGATATGGAAATTCCAGGGGTAAAATCCTTTGATTGTTTTTTGTGTACTATAGTACAACCTTTTAGAGATTTTGATAAGTTTTGGGACCATTTATGTAAAGTTCATAGTTATTCGCAGCATTCTACATATTTTGAATGTAAATCGTGTGAGCAAAAGTTTGATCGTGCTCGTAATTTTAAACGACACTGTGTAAAGTTTTGCATGTTTAACAGTACCACACGTGATACTTATATGGATAAAACTAATAATTTTAATAACATAGTGAATTATGATAATATGGAACATTTAGTTAATAATTCTGTTGAATTAATTAAAGAATGTAGCAGCAATAGTTCTTTAGGGAGTGTCGTTTTAGATACTCAAAAATCTCATTCTCTGAACTTAAAATCTATACTTCAGGATTTGTTATTAATGTTATTAAAAAATAATAGAGTTCCACATTATCTTGTTGTAATAATATTTAAAAATATTCGTAACTTATTAAATTCAGTATGTAGTGAGTTATCAAGTAATAATAATAATGTAGAATTTTCTTCCTTTGTCCAAAAGTATGAAGACAATTTTGATTTGGTTTTTAAGCCTTTTCAGTCAGAGTTTTCAATAAAAAAATACATTTTTGAAAATCTTGTCGAGAAACCAGCAGAAGTAGTTTTAGGAACAACCATGTCTTCTAAAACATCAAACAGTGGCCAAACTCTTCAAAAATTAAAATACGATTGTTTTCATCAAATATCAGTGACTAATTTAATTAAATCATTATTAAAAACCCCAAAATTTCTTCATCAAGTACTGGAACACTGTGATAGTAAAAAGAATACACTTGCAAATGTTTTTACCGATTTAAGAGATGCGGAAGCTTTTATTGATAAAGAAACAACCTCTAATCTGGTTGTTAATTTTTTACTTTATAGCGATGAAGTAGAAGTATGTAACAGTTTAGGTTCTAGAGCAGGTAAACATAAATTATTCATGACTTATTTAGTTATAAAAGATTTGCCAAATCGTTTTGCATCGAAATTAGACAATATTCATTTTGTGTCAGCCATAAAATCTGTAGATGTTAAGCAATATGGAATAGAAGCTTGTTTTAGAAATTTGATTTGTGAATTAGAACAATTATTTTGTAACGGAATCGAAGTTAAATCCTTAATTTTTAATGGTGTCCTGAAATTTAGATTAGCAGGCTTAATTGGGGATAATTTAGGTCTTCACCAGCTTTTAGGATATAATGAAAGTTTTTCTTCAAATTATCCATGCCGTTTTTGTAAAATGCCAAAAATAGATTGTAATAAATGCATAATTCCAAATCCAAATTTAATTCGCACGAAGGATTCATTTGCTCAGGATTTATTATTAGATAATCCGTCGTTAACTGGCATCAAAACTAATTCTATTTTCAATTCTCTATCGTATTTTCATGTAACAGATAATTTATGTGTAGACATAATGCATGATATTTTAGAAGGAGTAGCTCACTATGATTTGAATGTTATAATGACGGAGTTTTTTACCAATAAATACATTTCAATTTCTGAATTTAATTCAAGATTAGAAAGCTTTAATTATAGTTCAGTATTTTCAAAGACCAAGCCCCCACTATTTAAAAATTTTAATGTACCCAATATGAGTGCCTCTCAAATGTTTTGTTTTATGCAACTACTTCCTTTACTATTGGGTGATAAAATAGAAGAAAATAACTTGTACTGGGAACTTTTTCTTTTATTATTAGATATTTTAACATTAGTTATGTCACCATCAATATCAGAACCAGCTCTTGAACTACTTAAATCAAAAATTGCTGATCACCATGAACTTTTTTTAGAGCTTTCAAATGACAATTTAAAACCCAAATTTCATCATTTAATTCATTATCCAGATATTATTAAAAAAATAGGGCCATTAAAGCAATTTTGGGTAATGAGACCAGAAGGAAAACATCGCATAGCGAAAAGAATTTGTAACAATATCTGCAACTTTAAAAATATTTCTAAATCTGTGGCAGAACGTTATCAATTATCCTCATTTACTTCTTTTTCTGCAAATGTGTATTCTAGTTCTATCGAATTTGAACCAATAGATGAATGTAAAATACAGGATTTTGATTTAGAACACGAATATTTTGATGATGTTAATTGTGAAGCAAGTTTGGGGACTAAGATAAGCGTCAACGATCTTGAAATTAAAATTAATGATATCATGTTGTTGTCTTGGGAAGAGTTTGGTCCGAGATTTGGTAGGGTTATTAATATATTTTATTGTAATCAAGAATATTTTATTTTGTATAATATAATGCCAACACTTTACTACGATTCACATTATCATTCTTATGTAGTTAAAAATTCAGGTGATAAATTAATAATGAATGTAAATAAGCTAGAATATTGTGAAATACTTTATTGTGGAAATAATTATTGTCGAGATGAAAATGAAAATTTTGTAATTTGCCCTTTTTTAAAAATTTGAATAAATTTTATAGAATACTGCAGAAAATTTGCCAGAGTCTCAAAGTATTCATTCCATCACCATTATTCAAGAACACCAAGCATCTCCATCCATTGCATCTTGTTCTACAGCTAGGAATCTTTCAACGTTTGACATGTCCTGCAACAGTCCCGGATCTGCTTCCCCACAAGGGTTTTCACCAATATTTGTAAGATTTATTTCATGTATTTTAAAGAGCGTCTATATTCAAGATCATTTAAATAGTGTACCTGCAAACGATTTGGTCTTCATGTATAAAACGTAGATGAATTTTTTTCATATTCACCTCATATTGATATTAAACCGAAACCGCCTCAATATGTAAGAGTATTATCGTGTTCAGCAAACATTTATTTAACATATTCCGAAAATTTTATTAAAAAAGCTCAGCTAGATTTTTTTTTTATTAATTTGAATTTGGTGGATCCAAAAAAACATTTATTTTTTTTTACAAAGCTCATTTTTTGAGATACAGCAAATTCAAACTCAATTTAAAAAAAATCTAGCTGAGCTTTTTTAATAAAATTTTCAGAATATGTTCAATAAATGTTGCTGAACACGATAGTAAGTTCAGATATTCAGGCGGTTTTGAAAAATTATTAAATTGTTATTGATTTTCTTGGGTACTCTAACCACATGCATCATAGACAAAGTAATTATTAATAAAAATTTATTATTTTTCCAAACCGCCTCAATATCTGAACTTACTATCGTGTTCAGCAACATTTATGAAACATATTCTGAAAATTTTATTAAAAAAGCTCAGCTAGATTTTTTTGAAATTGAGTTTGAATTTGATGTATCTCAAAAAAATGAGCTTTGTAAAAAGAAAAAAAAATTTTTTTGGATCCACCAAATTCAAACTCAATTTAAAAAAAATCTAGCTGAGCTTTTTTAATAAAATTTTCAGAATATGTTAAACAAATAATGCTGAACACGATAGTTAGTTCAGATATTGAGGCGGTCTTGAAAAAATATTAAATTTTTATTAATAATAACTTTGTATATAATGCATGTGGTTAGCGGACCCAAGAAAATCATTATTAATAAAAATTTAATAATTTTTCCAAACCGCCTCAATATCTGAACTTACTATCGTGTTCAGCAACATTTATGAAACATATTCTGAAAATTTTA
>JAQGBH010005914.1:0-13405 GCA_034698265.1 Sminthurinus aureus | reverse complement strand
TAGGGCCGAAACGAAGCTCCATGCACGGCAACGACCTACATATTCGTAATCAGCATAAAAAACTGAGTCAGGTAGGACACATGCGGTTTCAAACCCGATCCTGCATTTGGCGATGTTCCATTGTGAGACAATAAAAAGAGCACGCTACAGTGTCAATTTAATTTGTTACCCAGTATCCAGATATACAATGTCCTATATACAATGTACAATTTACAGCCCTTTCGTCTGGCAAAACAAAGTAAAGTAAAGTAAACGTTTTTGCATTGGAGGATGAAAAAGGAGTGGCAAATGCACTCGCACTCAAGTGGCAACTTCAAACTGGCAATGGAGGAAATGCAATTAAAAAATTAAATGGATTCATTCTTTTCATGTGTCTTGGTTCTGGCTAGGTAAATAGTAAATATATATTACATCATGTGACTTTTCACTCTCTCACAAAATAGTCTGTCATTTATTCTCAAACAGGGGCCATTTTGTCAAAACTCAAAACGTCTGTAGTCTTTAGTCTACTGACGACTGCTATTAAGAAGAAAACCGCAAGAACCTTGAATCTTGAATCTTGAATAGTTCAAGTATTTATTTTTATTTCATCTCAGAGTCTTGAGTCTTCTCCTACTTTTCTACATAGCATTTCCGTCCTTGTTTTGAAAGAATTTTAAAGCGTAAAAAGCAAAAATTTGCAGATTTACATGTAGTTTTCAGTTTGTTCCGAAAAGAACGGAACGGAATTTGGATGTTGAAATATACGATTATGATATATACCGATATACGGTATATTTGGGGCCGAGTTTTTGGAATTTAGAGTCTCATGAGTTTTTGCATGTTTACACTTAACATGGTTGTGAAAAGTGTGTAAAAAGATGTGAGGCTCTTATCAGCTTCTTTGTACGTTTTACATTGTATATTTGTCTTAGGTATCTACTAGTAGGTACGTCCCGTTGGAACTTGGAACATTTACAACATACAGCATACAGAATGTACAAAGTCTCTCACAATCTCTCTTTTGACATGAGATTTTTCATTTTATTTATTGTTACAACAATCACGTTTCCTCCACTCTGAGCTCTCAACTCGAAATTATTTTTGCTAAATAATTTGGCATAAATGTTGCAGTTCCGACTACATACTAGATACTTGATATTTACAAGTACTTGGTCTCGTACCTTGCGTGTTGTTAGATTTTAGATTTTCAAATTTTCAATAGGTTTTTGAATTTTGCATGTGTTTATGGTTAATTTTTTACGATGAACACGGCAGTCACAGTAGAAGTGGCAATGACACACTTTAAATCCCTGGCTCAGCAAACCGGGAACTTTTATTGTTGCAATTTTTTAAAAAAACCTCGTCTGCTGTAATTTCTACTTTTTTCAAGGTGTATTCAATAGTTTTTTCTACTACCTACAGATTACACATTTATGTTTTATTTTATGTTTTATTATGTAAAATGTAAAACAGAGAAATGCTGCTGCCCATTTTATGTCGATTTTGATATAAGGTACAGTGAAGAGAGTATTTACATTTCTGTACTTTCTATTTTTAGACAGTTGCTGTTTTTGTACTTGTGCTTGTGCTAGTATCTAGTATCTAGTACTACTTGGTATAAAAAAGAGACGGAAGTTGTATTTGGAAAATGTTAAACTAGCCTTCTGCCTTCTTACCTGTCACTCTCAATCTGCAAGCACTAGAAACTACGGACGGACGACTGACAGGTTTTGACACTTTACAATAAACGGTGTAGAAAACTTGTCTGATTGATTTGGATTTTTATGGAAATGTATTCAATATTCAATTCCTATCTTGGTTCCTGGAACAAGTTTCTAAACTACTGTAGACTGTAGACTCTAGAGTGTAGATACCTGTCTGTATTAGGTGGAAAATTCTCGAGTGGCGTACTTTTTTATAGAAAATATTCGAAAATATGCATGTTGAATTTCAAAAACAAGTGGAGGGAAAACTACTTCTTTATTATGTTCACCTCGTCTGGACGTAAATAGTAAATACGCTATGTGTTACCAATGGAAACGGGGCTAAGTAAGTATAATATATTATTATGTGGTGTTATATAACACCACATGTAGTCAAATACTAGGATAAGTCTGCGTCCTATCAAAACAGTTCTATTGAGAATTGAGAACTCGTTGACATTTTCCTTTGAATAAAAACTATTACTGCAAATCAGCATTTTGTATCAGATTTCATATTTTACCTTAGATTTGTATAACAAAATTTTTCTATCTGTATCTATGGCTGTAAGCCGTAAAGCGTAGATTTTAAAAACGATTAGGTACTGTAAATGTTTATTCTGCTACGCATTTAAGGCTAAAAACTGGAGATAACTTGACACAATTTGATCCAGCTCAGTGGTGAGATTTCCGAGAAAAAAAAATAGTTGTAAGTTGTAAGACTAAAAATAAACAGTCATTTGTCTCTTTTATCGTTGTTTATGTTTCCAATCTCAGGGCTCACCGTTCACTATGATAAATATCTTCCCTTGTGTGAACAGTGAACATTGCACACTCTACACTATACACTCTACATAGTACATGTTCCTCGCTCTCTTATTACGATGTACAAAGTACAAAGTCCTCGGTTCTAAGGGAATCCTCTTTTTTTGAAATTTATTTTCAAATTTGTAAATACGCATCCTAAATGAAAATGAAAGTTGGGGGTTTTCATTTGCTTCGCCTGTAATGGCAATTTAATGGTATTTATGACTCATGTTGACCTTTTTCCCCAGTCTCGAGGCGCGTGGCTCGAGAATGTACAATGTAGAATATACAGTGTACAGTCTACAGTGGGCTGAAGAAAAGGAGAGTTTGAGCAAACTTCCTGTCCTGTGATATTTATATGAATCATTTTTTCTGTGACGTTCATTGGAGATATACCTTTTACTTTCTCCCTGCCCCAACTTGTACTATGTTTTTTGTATGTAGTTTGCAGTGTGTATTTTGTACAGTACACCGAAAGTTTGTTGCTATTTGTACATTTTGTAGTTTGGAATTAAATGTCCTCTAATTTATAATTTGTGTGTTGTTTATGGAGCTCATGTGTCTAGTGTCTACAAATGTGGACACATAAATACATGCTCACACGGTTGCGGATGTAGATGTGGACGCAAATACACAACCCAACACACAGCCCAAATTTTGACACAGGTAAACTCTGTTTATGTTTTCTCTCACCAATTTGGTACAAACATAAACAAAACATGATTTCGTAGTTGACTAAAGTCAACAGTCAATTTCAAGCTACAGTGACGACGAGCGACAGAGGAAACAGTCTTGGACTCTCTTTCAAAGTCATAAATAGAGGATTAGAAACATCAGGAGGAGATAAAAAAAGTACTTTTCCTCAGATTATTATACACTATGACTTTTACTCCTCAAAAGTCAACAGTCAACCGTCATGAGCTAACCTGTAATGTATCATGTGTAATGTGTAATACATGTAGTGTAAAATATAAAGTCTCCCTGTTAGGTAAATAATAATAAAATTATCAACTATCAACATTGAACTCACAAATGCTACAACTTGCCAAATCACATCAATTTTTAATCATAGGACTATTTGTGAAACTATCTAGAATTCATAGTGACTCGCGGTTATACACTTTATTGCATATTAATATACTTCAGTACAAGGGCTAACTATCCTGAAAATTTCAAGTCTCTAACTTAATTGGAAGTATTTTTAAAAAATTAATTAAATTTGAATTTCCAGTGTTAAACATAGAGGGCGGGAAACTTGTAAAGCCCCTCTCTCATAATCTAAGGATGTGTGAGTCACTATGAATTCTAGATAGTTTCACATTTTATATTTTCTAGCTTATCAACTTGTGAATATTGAAAGAATTTTGTTTTGGGAACTTGAAATTTATTTTACTTGAGCTAAAATCATCGTGATCTGATTTCGGGATTCTGGATAATATCGAGAAAAGTATTGTTTATGGTGTATGCATACGGGAAGAGTGACGTTGCATAAACCAAATCAAGTTGTGGTAGGTGATGTGACTTGATGTGATGAGATGTGATCGGATCTGATGTGAAGGGAAGAGAAAGCTCACATGATTTATAACACCTTGAGGTTTTACTCGATACTGGAATTAGTGCACTGTGCACTGCTCATCTCTCACTGCCACTGCCAATAACAATGCCAATGCCAATGTCAAGATTCAAGTATCCGAGGAATTCTGGTTTTGATACGTCCATTGAGAATTTGGTCAGAAGCAAAAAAAAAATTTCATTAGTAGGATGTTGATCCTCTTGCCACAAAAGTATGTACACAAAGCAACCGCAAATTCCGAATTCCACCTTGTACATTGTACATAATTACGTGTGTTTACTTTCTCGTGGTAGTGCGAGATTCTAGAATGTAGAATCCTGAATGAATTTTCACGTGTACACGGTACGCGGTTGACGGTGCAGCGTGGTTTTGTGTTCAGTGTGCAAGGAACCAAATATGACATGATTCTTTATCAATCCTTTGAATTTGGTACTCCCCGCCTCTGCCATATCTTTGTATTTATGTATTTAAGTAGGATGTAGGATGGGAGAATTTCTCCTTGATCTGTTGATTGATGAGAGATCATACAAAATTATGACATGAATCATGATCCTACCAACACTCCTATGTACTATATTCTCTGTGCTCTTTATTCTATTTTTTGCATTCTAGACTCTACAATCGACAATACTTGCATGACACACAGGTGAAACGTGAGCAAAACATGTAACAATGTTGGAATTTAGAGTGTGTGAAAGTCGTGTTAAGCACATAATAAATCCAAAGCATGTACAATGTATGGTAGCAATGCAGTATTATAAAAATTAGACTTTCCCCCTTGTACTGATGAATGTATGTAAATTTACTTTTAAACTTGAAGAGTCACTGAATACTGAATTTGGTACTAGTCATCCATGTTTCATCATAAACATTCTACAAATCCAATGTCCGACGTTCGACATTCGACATTCCACGCTCAAAGTCCAATATCCAACATCCAAACTAAACCAAACCAACTCAAAACCCACTCACTCATTCACGCTAAATAAATCTTGTGTATGTATACACAAAGTATGACTTGAACATTGTACATGTAATACACAGATGAAATTCCATGGCCATCAATCCATTGTCAGTGGAATTGATGGATGAACACGAGTTGTAAGTTTCGTCAGCGAGATTCTCAAGTCTCAAATCACAAGTGTATTCTCCCATAATTTTGGCAATAGGCGGATGGTGGATGCTGGATAGTGTACACAGAATACAGATATTGGTCAATCCACTCCTCGTCTATTCTACTCTATTCTAGTCTGCTCCATTCCATTCCATTCTACCACTACACTCATGGGAAACTGTTCTTTAGAAAAAAAGCCGAGGCTGGGTCTTGGGACTCAAGATTCAAGACTCAAGTACTCATGAAGACTGAAATGGCATTACCGAATTCCCAGTCACACATTCACACGGTCTACACCACATCAAAAAACCCAAGACAAGATAGATAGAGGAGTCACTCGACACTCGAGACTCGAGACCTTCTCCTTTCTTCACTTGAATCTAGAATCTAGAATCTAGAGTACTAGGAAAACTTTGGTACAAATAAACTCCCTTTGTAGATGGATGGATGGACACATTTTGTGTAGTACAGTTGTTATTTTATGCATGGATTGGATTATCCATTTTATTCCAGCTCGCTATCCACCATTTGTAATTGTAAATGTACATGTTGTACATTGTACATTTGTAATTGCATCTCCCTCTTGATTTTCTACTTTTCCCATTGAATCACTGAACCGTTGGGCCATTGGACCACTGAAAAGGGGATAAAAAAGCAATAACAATCTAAGAAAATCATCATGCTTTACATGTGTAAGTTGTAAGTTGTAACTGCCTTCAATCTACAAGTTTTTCTACAGTTTTTCAGCTACTGTATCAGTTATCGTATGCCGTATCTTAACAAATGCTAAACCAGCAAGTAGTTTAATAATAATCACCCACGAGAAGCCATTTGGTACTTGGAATGATGCGAGACAATAACAATCCATTCTACTTTTGTTTTATGTTACTCCGAGCTAGTGTTTAGTGTTCCATCATTTACGGTATACGGCATACGGTATATGGTACATGGGATTATGCATACACAATACACATATGTGTCTAAAGAGGACAGGGATAAAGAGACAAATAACTTTACAACCGCATTTTCTCTTGCACAAAAAAACCTCGTTGAGTCCTACAAGTCCAATGACTTGCAATCTTGTGCCTTGCAATGCAATGAATTCATGTCCATGCATTTTGTTTTTGTATGCTCAATGCTCAATGGTCAGCTGTCTGCTGTTTGTTGTCTGCAAAAGAGATTTAGTGCTTGAATGCAACTCGAATTTGCATCCTAACGATTGTTTGGATGCAAAGGGAAAGTGCGCAAAAAAAACAAGTCACAAGCACTCCGGACAAGATTCAAGATTCCAGATCCAGATTTTTCGCTTTAGGTTTTAGAAGACAAGAGAAACATGCCATAAATTGTTTTGTTTTAAAATAAAAATGTCTCCATCTGAAATCTGGATTTCCAATTATTTGTAGAAAATGAAATGGTATAAAAAATAAATTCATTATATTTTTTATTGGGTTGTTGGTACTTGTAGTTCAGCAGTTGCACGGTTTTACAGTTGTAAACTTTAAATTGGACTTCTCTAGACTGAGAAGGAGATTAAATTGTCCATGTTTTAATGTATGATAATTGAAGCTGCAAATTACTTAAACGTTGAAGCAAGATTAAAAAGCTCTATGAATCAAATATTTTTAACAAATGTGAAAAACTGGAAACAGGGAGTAATTTTGTTTACTTGTGAACGGAAATGAGCATAAAAAAATTCATAAGAAAATTTCATACCCATGAAATTTACAATTTACGATTCTCTTGTCTCTAGTCTTGTGTTCAGAGTTCAGAGAAACATGCTTTGAATTTAAATCTAATATGAGACACAACTTCAAAGAGTCTCTGAATAAATCTTTATATTTTATATTTTAATAATACGTTGGGGAACCTACAGCATGTTTAGAGTTTAGAGTTTAGAGTGATGTTGTTTGTTGTACCGACGAGATTCTGTAGAAATATGGAAATTTTGTTATGTTTTATCGCTCTTCAGATTTCCTCGAAGTCTGAATCTCGATATCTTTAGAATTCAGAATTCAGACAGTTACGTTTTTTGCTTGAATTTATTATTCAAAATTCAAAATTCATGTTACTAAAGAAATACGGAGAAAATTCTCAAAGCTTGTTAAATACGCTGTGGTGCAATCTATTGAATTCAAATTCTTCTCTTTTTCTTAAATTACGCAACAAGTTTATCACGAAACCAGATAACAAGATAATATGATATAAAAAGATATACGCGCATCACTTTGAACTTCAAAGTTGTGTATTGGCAACTGAAAATTTCAATTATTTTTTTGGTGTATAAATTCTGCTCATGATTTGACTGAAAAGCCAGTCTGGAGTCTAAAGTCTAAAATCTAAACGCAAGCTTCGATTTTATATTTTCTATAGAATATAGAATCAGAGTAACAATTTTCAAAATACACTGTGCTGGCGATTATTTGATCATCTCGATTCCTGGTTCCTGGTTCTTGATTCTTGATTTTACATGAAAGAATAGTGCCAAAAGATCAAATCCTCATAGACATTTTCCAGTAAAATACCCTACAGTAAAGTTCCTGCGTTTGACAGTCGTTCAGCAAATGTTCAAAAATTACATTCTTTCTCTCTTCTCTCTAGTCTTTGTGTTGAGGTTGAGGTTGAGTTCGAGGTTGAGGTTAAGGTTGAGATTCATATTCCGATTTAGGTTGCGATGGTCAAGAACAGCATAAAAGGGAAATGTTAGTTTCATCAACAAAATTTGACCTAGAAGGCTATTGCATAATATTAAATATTAAACCTACTTTGCGCACTATGCGGAACTCTGAAATGGAAAATTTAAATACATATGTGAACAAAATGTGTCTAGTGTCTAGTGTCTAGTGTTTTTAATGTCTTTGTACTTGGTGGATAAATAGATGGATAAATCTCATACGACGTATAATCGTATGCACAACACACTATAAACTACATAGACGATTAGACGAACCACTCAAAGACTCAAAGACAGAGGGTGGAAGATTCACCAGGACACACAATTTAGAGGACAGACAAACATTTTCAACTTTTCAACAAAAGGAAGATACACAATACACAGCACCAAAGAATACATGTATAATTTTTGTATTTGATTGATAATTGAAAATGTTATTTTTGTACCTACTGATTACTGATTAATAATCAATAATCAGTGATTATAATCAAAATAATTATTGATAATTAAAATATAAAGAATACTGAATGAATGTTTACCTTGCGTTTAGCTTTGGCAAGTCGTTGATCTCGCCCGTCTTCAGCTTCCCCGGGAGCTTTCTTTCCCCATACTGCTAATGCAATTCGAGTGTATGTGAAGACCAAAACGGCGAGTGGGAAAAAATACTGGAGGATCATCAAAATCAGACTGTAGTACAACTTGTACTGATCATTCACCCACGTCTAAAATTAACAGAAAAAGAGAAAATAAGGTGTTTAATATAGGTAACTTGGATAAATGTAGATAATTTTTAGATAAAAACCTTTCATTTCCCTCGTGATTTTGTTCATGCAGGGTAAATAAGGTACAACAACAACTCACAAGTTTTGTGAGTCTAGATTATAGATTCTAGATTCTTGATGAATTTTCATAGTACAGAGCCAAGAAGGGAATGTTTACATTAGAAGTTAGAAGTTAGAAATTAGAAAATCCTTTGATGATTGAAATGTTCAAATGTGCTCCGTATTTAGATACTCTAAATTTCTCAGGTGATTGAAAATATGTACCGAATATTCTTTAATTGAACGACAGCTTCTAGTATACTGCATACTGACGTCTCTAATAGTCTAACAAAAATGAAAAAAGAGAAAGGCATCAAAAATCGTCCGCACCTCCGCCGTACAGTTGGAAAATATTCGGTACATGCATTTTTCATTATTTTAATGTTACACTCAGACCAGTTTCAGTCTCAGTTTCAGTTTCAGTTGTACTTTAAAATTGTAGTTTACAAACTTTTCCATAAGCACATGTACCTAAAACTAATATTTTGGGAGTGCAAGTTTCATCCATTCGTCCAATCTTTCTCTTTCATCTCAATTTTCAATTTTTGTTCACAGTCGTCAGAGATTTCAAGTAAAAGGGAAAGTGAAAGTTGTGTAAAGGAAGTGGGAACCTTTGTTTGCCTGTGTGAGATGGAGCTAAAAACTTCAAAGATAAAGATAAGGAAAAGCATAAAACATGATATTTGATATTATTCAAATGCATGTGAGATGTGAGAGTTTGTTTCACTCTTTTGCATGTAAAACGTGTAGCAAAGTAACAGCTAGCATCTGAAACAGATTTTCCTAGACATCTTGAAGCTCATGTGTAATATAATATATGATAGGCAGACGAATGGAGATGTGACAGACGTGAGCCTTTGTACTTTGTTCTAACCTAACTCAACAGCTACCATCTAACTTCTACCTACATGTAATGCTTGTGGCATCGTAGACACTAGGCACCGGGATCATAGTACAAGAGTGCATGGATTGATTACATTATTGGCGATAATCTTTGATCTGTAATGTTTTGTTTCGCGCCGTCTAGAGTTAAGAGTCAAGAGTCAAGATTTGTCAAAAAGGGATGAGTTCTTCTGCCTATGACTCAGGTCTATACTACTCTAAAGTATTCTTACAGGAAATGTATAGAGTACAAAACATACAGTATACAGTACAGCCTGCAGGATTCTGGAGTCTGGATTCTGGAGTCTGGAGTCTGGAGTGTGAGCATGTAGAATAGATGTATAGATGTATGTACACATAATATGTTGATCTTAGTTTCTTGTTTCAAATTCACAAATAATACTTGGTAGTCGACAGTCGACATTCGACAGTAGACAAAAACAACGACAAAATACAGAGTTGGGCCAGCAGCCAATATGTATTACATATGTACAATATTTCACACACCAAAACAAATCGTTCTGTCTCGGTCCATTCATTAGCTAATTGCTTTCTCTCCATTTATCCCCATCTATAATCTACGTGTACACGGTACTTCGTACTTGATCCAGCTCACTTATGAATGGAACATGGAAAATGGAAAATGCAAGTGATGAATAGGTACGAAAAGTGTACTTGTAAGTTACATGTAGACTGTAGATTGTGGATACATTTAACAGTTTCTAATCCAAAATTTGAGAGTCCTCATTTTCATTGTATGAAACATTGTACATTGTGCGTTGCAAATGACCTATTCACTATTCACATACTAACAAGTAACAAGACACAGGACGCAAGGCACGTCGTACAATGTATAATGTATAGTGTATACACACATAACATAACATAATATATAATGTATAACGTATAATGTGTGTTTTTGGTTTTGAACAAAGAGGATCATGAACATTAGTCAAACCAATTCAAAAGTTGGTGGTGGGGCAATAAATGTCAGAGGACGAAATATGGACATGATTCATCTATGTCCTTTGTTCCCTCCGTGTTCATTTTTCTTTCACATATCCCACATTATTATGTGCCAGTAGTTTTATAGTCATGGTAATGACCACTCATTACTATTATTATTACTACTATTATTATGATTATTAGTATTATTATTATTATTTTGAGGTATTCTCTTTCCTATAATATTCTATAACGTTACAGTATAATGAGCATCCAAATATTATTATTCTATTCGCGAGGCATTTCCCATTTCCCATTTCTACCTTTCCCTTCTGGACTTGGCTTCAAGTTTGAACATTAAACATGTTTGGATTTTGGAGTTTGGAATGAACATGAAAATGAAATGTGAAGACCTTTAACACCAATATCAATAGAAAGTATAAAGTATCAAATTGAAAATGACGGGGTAAAGAAATCAACTTTTTTTAAAATATCAAATATCAAGGTTCAAAATTGAACATTGACCATGAAAATACAAATGGATCGTTAGTAATAATATACATATGTGAATTTGGATTCCCTTACATCGCAGATTTTGAATCCCAAACCAGACATGGACAATGTTATTCAAGAAATTGCCTGTATAATTAACCATATTCCCCACTCCTCTGTTTTTAGAATCTAAAATCTAGAATTCAAATTAATAGTGCTCCGGATGAATTCTATTTAGATCGTAGATTCTAGCCTCTATTACTTTCAACTTTCAAAAATAGAATGTTTTACTCATACGTTTCACCGTTTACCTCTGAGCTATGCACGCAGAAGGAACGTAGAAGCTTAATTTAAATGGTGAGAGTCAATTATTACCACCAAGAATTTGCATATTGTGTATCAAGTTACAAGTTAGAACTCGGAGTTCCAAATGCCGGTAGTCATGGAGATTCTCTAGTTGATCTTCTTCTTTGAGCTTTGAGTTTAGAGATAGAATGGCTGAGGACGAGAATGAGAGCATAAGATAAACTAAACTAATTTATTGGTCACTGGAAACTAGAAACTCAGCTAACAAAATAATAATAAAGTTCTCTATGTCTATCTTTGCTTTCAACCTTGAGACTTGAGACTCTTGAGATCTTGAGGTTCATGATAATTCATGAACGAATTGTGAAGCACGTTCTCTAATAAAGTTTGAAACTTGAAGGACTTTAAAAAGTTAAATCTGAAGTCATTCTGGTCAGGATTTTCTGTAACTTTTAGGTCACTACTAAATATTATGTCATTTTAATTAAATTTTCACGGCTAATTCAATTACTCAATCAGAAAATGTAGAGCTGTTAAAATCTACCATTTTGTAACTGAAGCAGTTTTCAAAGTAATTAATAAAACAAAATATTCCACGTGTTACACATTACAGATTACAAACCGGTCAATGCCCATTCCAAAAACATATTTTAGTATTGAGTATTGAGCATTGAGCATTGAGAATGGATTTTTACAGCCATTTTTAGAAAGGAGATAAGAGTTTCAGTTCTAATTTCTAGCCTCGCTAAGATTCATGAGGAAGACAAACAGATAATAATATAATATTATAATTCTAGTGAAGCTCAAGTTGACTCCTTCTAATAAAAGTTTATTAATTAATGATTAAGAAAATGAATTCTCTTACAGTCGAATTCTAGAACGAACATTGAGATTTCCTCAATCTCAATTTTACTTCCTGTTTCCATGGGTTTTGTTTTTTTGTTGATTGAGTATTCTCAATCCATGAGAAAAATCTCTTGGTCGCGTTGTGAATTTTCCATTTTCTATTGTCCAATAAACCCTTAGAGTATATATAAACATAGAGACGAAATGGTCTTTGAAAATCAAAAATTTCAATGAAAAAATCTCCTAAGACCGCCTCCATTGTCAAGACTTGTTACGGATAAGAAAGTACATGATTCCCCTATCAACGCATTTTTTTCGAATTTTTTATATTATGAAAGTCATTGCATTTAGTATCGTTTTTGTCAAGTTGTTACGGGAATCGCTACATTTTTTGGATTTCTTGTCCGTAACAAAGAAAGACAGTTTAGGAGATTTTTCTGAGGCGGAGAGTAACATTTTGTCTGTATGTTTATATATACTCTAAGTCTCGGTATGCTTTAACGAAAAACTATTTATATCCAGGCCTGTACTATTTATATCCAGGTGGTACGAAGTGGTACTGCTTTCTTGGGTTCAATTTTGTTTAAAAATGACAGTTTGACCTTTTTGGAAGGCTTACGATTTAAGCGGCCCCCAAAATCAAATGAATGGCCCCCAAAAACGAACATAAGACCCCCAAAAAACAACAAATCGGCCCCCAAAACAATGACCCCCAAAATCAAACAAAGTACCCCCAAAAATCGAACAATTGGCCCCACGACTAAAATTACTCTTTTTGGGGGCCTTTTGTTCGTTTTTGGGGGCCTCAAGTAATTATTTCCAGGATTAATTTACCAACTGTTTCTAGCCAAAATTGCACCAATTAATATATAAGCGTGTCAAAATGACGTAAAAAGACACAAACATATTGTACCCTGAACGGGAATCGAACCTTCGCCTTGTTAGCATATACCAATTATTAGGATTGTATATCAAAAAATTGCCTAAAGTAAGTGAAAACAATGCCAAAATGACATAAAAAGTCCAAAACATGTTATGCTTTGAACAGGATTCAAACCTCTGCCAGCACTCGAAATTAATATGTGTTTGTATCAAGAATTGTATAAAGTAGGTTAAAAAGTGTAAAAAAGCATGATATATCTATCTACAAATAAAGTTAAAAATCCTCACTCTGTGAGGATTTTATATTGCCTAGAAAGCATAAATGCTTTAGGCTCCCGATGCGAAGCAGAGTAAAAACTTGTTACAAATTTCAAAGATAACAAG
>JAQGBH010005913.1:0-13407 GCA_034698265.1 Sminthurinus aureus | reverse complement strand
GTTTTTCTAAAGTCACGATGCTTGTTTTGTACCTTTTGAGTGCATCTATAGAATCCTGTATTTTTACTCTAGTTTATCTATCTGCTATCTTCGTCTCTTTCTTATTTTGTAAACAGGTTAGAAAAAACTTGGATGTTACGTCCAAGATCAATAGTCAAAGCTGTACACTGTACATATATTTTATATTAAATCATCGAGAAACCTCCGTAAAAGGCTTTCTATGGTCAATCAAGTGACACTTACTGGAGCAGTTTAATATGTATGTAAAAGCATAATTCACGAGCCTTGAACCTTGAGTCTATAACAGGATTTTTGGATAAAATGGAACGCAGAAAAAAACCAAGAAATACATATTTTATGTACTTTGATTTTACATCATTTGATGGCTCATCTGTAATCTGTAATGCCCGACGTGTTTGTCTGTTGCTAATTCCAATCCAAAACTAGCAACAATATTAAGATGAAAATAGAAAACCAATGCCAAAACCAAAACAAAATATAGCTACAACTATTTGCTATTTGTGAACAAAAGTAAATAAAGTATTCCGTCCACCGTTTAGAATGTGTTGCACTACTGTTATTACTTCTCATGGTTCGTGGTTCATGGTGAATCCATGAGTCCAAAAATCCAAATCCCATCTAAATCTTCTTTTCGGTCACATGTTCATTCTCAATTCTCAAATCTCAAATCCTTTTGGCTCCAACTTGAACTTGATCTGCAAAAAACATACCAGCTTTATTTTGTCTACTGTCCTGTTTTGATACACTTTTTACTCTACACACTCTACACTCTATACTTGATACTTGGTAGTGAATGTACAATGCAGAATGCAGGGTAAACAATAAGCAATAGGATTTAAAATCTGTACAACCGGCAAAATAAAATGGATATTATACATGTATTTTGATAATACTGAATACGGAGTTGTGTATTACACATTCCACTCACTCATACAAAATACAAATACAAAATCTCAAATCTGTTCACTATTTTATTTGTTATTCTTCATCTTCTTCATTTTTTGATTTCCCCTGACATGGAACTTTATTTACCATGCCAAACCATACCATACCAATTGATGTGTAGTAGAAAGAACAAAGTAATGGAGTAAGAGTGTAAGAGTGTAGGTGTAATACGTGATAGCATAATACAATACAATATAATATTATTTACTCTAAGATGAGATTACTTTTTGCAAATACTTGTCATTTTTACAGGATTTCATTTATAATGCAATACAAAAATATATAGTTTATGCGATATCACGTTTACTTGGATTTTGAATGAAAAACAAAAGTGTGATAGTCAAATGTTGGAAGAAATTGGAAGAACATGGTTGTTATCAAAAAAGTATTTATATCAATGCTACGTGTTTTACGATATGTACAGAGCTGAATTACTGTTGACTGTTGACTGTTGACACTTGACATTTGACAAGGCATGGGTAAATCAGTGCAATTTTGCATGTGAGGGAAGTAGTGTACACTGTAAATATAAATAAACAAATACCTTGCAGTTTGTTGTTTGGGTTAATAATAAGGGCGACAGACGTCAGACGTCAGCCATCAATCAAAATTCAAAATTCAAAATTTCTTTAGGATAAAAACTTGTTTGGAATTCCAATTCATGATTCATGACTCGTGACTCATGACTCGATATCTCAAAGGACATTGCTGAATAAAAAATGAGGGGAAATTTCTATTTAAGGCAGTGGCGGAACTGGAACTGGAACCGGTCTTATTCTGAGAAACTTGATATAAAAATGTAGGAGAAAGCCAAAGTGAAAGTGGAGCCAAAGTCAAAGCCAACTCCAAAGTGAACGTCAAAGCTTAGACGCACTTTTTTATTCTCCATTCATTCAGTTTGAGAATGAGATAGACTTAGTGTATATAGTGTACGGTGTAGAGTACAGAGTGTAAAAGGAGAAAAGGGAAAGATGCTGGAAATAAGTTGTAGTTTCTGGAGTTTGTCGTTTGGCACTGTGCCAATTCTGCCAAAGACTTGAGACTTGAGTCTGGAAACTGGAAACTGGAAGCAGGAGACGGAGACTGGAGAGGAGGAGGAGGAGGAGAACATTGAATTACTTTGGTTTTGGTTAGGATGGGATAGGATTGCGATTGCGATGAGATGAGATGCAATGCTCTGCTTTTCGTCCTGGATGGACGTCAGCAAGCAGAAAGCAAATGCTCAGCAAACAAATATATATTCTCGCTCCAGTCTCCAGTCTCCAGTCTCCAGTCTCTATTCTCGCACACGTAGAAAACGAAGTGAGAGAAAGCGGGAGAAAAAGAAAAAACCCGACGACTGTTTACAGACTTGTGAGTTGGGATTTCTCTTTTTCTCTCCCGGACACACACGTAGATAGACAGAGTGATATACTACGAATGCCCGAATGTATGGATTTCAACTTTTACTCTTTCACTCTTTTTTGCCCAGTGCCTGGAGACTGCAGACTGGAGACTTGTGCCTTGTGCCTATATTTGTCCATCCTCCTTTCCTTTTGTACACCAAATCCATTGAATTTAATTCTTCCTCCGACTCCCAGTCTACCCGTCTACATTTTCACTGTACACTCTAAACTCTAAACTGTGAACTGTACAGTGTACAGTATACAATGCACATTCATACATTTAAGTGCACATGGTGCAAAATAACAGTTTAATGTTCGGTGACTTCCTTCACTTCCTGCTCCGTTTTCCCTGTAGAAAAAAACCGGCCTTGATTCACGACTCACGACTCAAGAGAAAAGCATATCTAGAGTCCAGAATCTAGAATCTAGAAATTCACTACATGTTTTTTCCCGTGAAGAAAATGTATGCTGTATGTTCTATGGTTTTCCAGTTTCAATCCAGATCTTTTCAATTTGTTTATTTTTCCTCCATATTGTATGTATGTTGAACGTGACTTTAGGCCTTCCTCAAATACACGTACAATTTACAGTAAATAATTCAAATCAAGTTTTCCCACTTTAACAGATGAATAGGCTGTGAGTTTTGAATTGTGAATTGTGAGTTGTAATGAAAGGGTTCATCGGCAATCTGTCTTCAATGACGATTTTTCCACTTTCCATTTCCCATTTTCAATTGCATTCTGTAAAAAGGAAATGAAGAAAAATTTGAACTGAATGTGAATGACGGGATGAATCATAAATTATTAAATACTAAATACTCTTCATATGTGTCTACAGTTTGCAGACGTATTGAGTATTGAGTTTGTAATAGAAAATGGTTGTCAATTTTAGAATACAATAATATGCAATAATGGAATTTAATCAAAACATTAATTTTAAAAGTAATGTAGTAGATAATTTAATGCATGTTTAGATTTTAGATAGAAAGAATCAAGCCCTTTCTAAGAATGCAAAGACGGGACTTTTGTATTTTAATTACTGCATTTGAATTGTGTTTGTCTAAGATCTAATGTCTAAGAACTGAGATGAGGGAGGCGGAATGATGTTTAATTATAGGAAATTGGGAATGTGAAATGTCAAATAAAATATAGTACTTGGAAATCCACATCTAAATTCAATAGAGGCGGAACGAATACGGATTGGATTGGATTAGATTGGGTTGGATTGAGCATTGAGCTGACAAATGCCAAAAGCAGTGACAAGATTAAACACTGAACAGGAATGAGTCTAATTGAGTTTAATTGGTTATAAATTTGGATTTGTTTGTCTGTTTTCTTGTTTTCTTGGATTTTATGGACGTTGATCTGATGACATGGCCAATTATTCTTGGTGGATTTGCCAACTTGACTAAATTCTGGATGTCTTCCCTTGTTTTGCTCAATGTTGGATGTTGGACCTTTGTGTGAAATGCTAAATAGACTGAACCATTCAGAGGTGGTGAGAAACTCATCCTTTTACCAGTGTTGCTCTGGCTTCTGCATCGATCTTCTCGTAAAGTTTGCGGAGAACATTGGATTTACCTACGAGTTAGCTCGAGTTCCTGATGCCAAATTCGGGACAATGGTGAACGGTAAGCAGATAATATTATTATGTATTCTATACATAATGTTCCCTCATTTTCTAAAAGCTTTTTCAGCAACTCTGTGAATCCGTAAATTTTATCCTGGTCTAAAGATAATAAGAATGATAATAATAATAATAATAATAATAATAATAATAATAATGTTTCAATCCCCTTGAACCTTGAACCGTGAGCCTTGAACCGAAATAAAGCTTTGATCATATTATTATTATTATTTGTTATAATATTTTATTCTTCATCTCAATACTCAATGGTCAATGCTCAATATATTTGATTGTTTGTTTGCTGTGTTGTACAGGGAAGTGGAATGGACTGATAGCTGAACTGATTAATCGAAAAGTGGACGTGGCTCTGGCCTCTCTCATGATAAATTCTGAGCGTGAAGCTGTCGTTGACTTTTCTGTTCCATTTATGGATTCAGGTGTTGCCATTTTAACCGCCAAGAGGACTGGTATCATCTCACCTACTGCTTTTCTAGGTAAGGACGCAGACACATATATACACAAGCAAAAAACAGAACAATGACTTTGGTCTTCTTTTGCTACGGCGTTCACAGCTGCTGTTCCGATTACGAAATCAGAAAGAGAGAAAACAGAGATAGTTGATCCTGGTTGTAGTGATGATAATGATGATGATGACAGTTCTGCACGCTCTTTACTCTTCACGCATTTTTGACTCTGTCTTTGACTTTCTCTGACCTGTTTTCTTGATCGTAACATTTTATTTGTCTCTTCACTTATTGTATTTCTCTATCCGTTCTCTGCCCGTTGTCCATAATGCTTTTCCCTTACTTGATCAAAATCACAATCACAATCATCATCAGGATCAAGATTGGCTTTCTTCATTCGTCCTTGGTTTGGTTTGGTTTACGAGACAATTCTCACAACTTCATCATCATCATCACCTCTTCAGATCACTCAGTGTAACTCAGAGTGATTGTGCGTTGACAGTAGACAGTAAACAGTAGAGAGTCGATTGTACAGTTTGTAGTTTGTAGATGAAATCAGGAAACATACAGCATGTGTACGAGATGTCTTTGTACAAAGGTGTAGAAATGGAGCTGGATTCTAGATGCATTTCAAGAAAACATATCATATGTGTACCAGGTATCAGATTTTAGATGGTGTAGAATCTTGAATCTAGAATCTAAAATGTTGAATCTTGTCACTAGACTCAAGAATCTACAATCTAAAATCTAGACTTGAGACTTGAATTCGGACTTGAAAGTGTAGTAGTGAGTTTGATGGTGAAAGAAATGTCTGGATTTGACGATCTCATCATCCATATCTCATCTGGCCTGTCATTTCAATTCACAATGTTATCTCCGTGATTCCTTTTGTATTTTGTAAGGCAAAGCGTATGCTGTGTGGTGTGTAGTGTACGCTTTTGGAGTACGGCGTACGTACAGGTTCTCTGCCCTCTGTGCAGTTTACAGTTGGCAGTTTGTAGTTGGCAATCTCGCTTTCCTTTTCCTTTTTCTCCCGTTTCCGAGTAAGTGATGAGTGATGACACACACACACACATACACACACATACACACACAGACATACAGACTGAGAATCTCCGCTCTGCTCAGACAGACTCTCCCAATCATAAGAAGGAGATGATGGCAGAATAAGAAATTCCACAGGAAACTAGTCATGAAAAGGAACGTGATCTTGCCCTTCCTATGCCACTCACAACTACGTATGCGATGCATCCTTCCCTCTTGATCTACACCTTTGTACTCTCAACTCTCAACTCTAGATTCTAGACCCCAGACTCCAGACTCCAGACTCTAGACTTTGCACTCTAGATTCTAGACTTTACACGTACAAGAAAATTTGAAAGGAAGTGTGTCTGAAAACCCCTATTTTTGAGCTCATAAAATTTTCTCCTTTACAATCTCCACCGTACGATGAAAATTGAGCATAGTACCAAAAACCGGGTAGAATGGACAAGCGTATTTTTACTACCCTGAAATACAGTGGGTTCTGCCGGCTTTGTCTGGTTTCTCCTTGAAACTTTTTTGTTCACTTGTTCTATGCACATGTGTTAATAAGAAAAAAAATGACTTGACGGATTATGTCTGTTTGTAGTTTGTAGTTCCAAGGACGCGGGATTTAATTGGTTCATTTTGCATGTTTTTACCCATGTTCTGTTTTTCATAGTTTGTACTTTGCTCTGCAAAGGTAAACAACGAACAGTGAACAGTGAGAATTTTACAGGCACAGGAACACTTGAGCTTCAATCGATACAGAGATACAGTGTACCGACAAATACTCCACTATTTAACGAGTCACCAGGGAAAAGCCAATGTCGATGCCAATTTCAAAGCCAAAGTCAAAGTCAAAGTCAAAATGTTAATGTTAAATGGAAAAGGGAAGGAGATGAAAGGACATTTGCATTTGCCTCTGTCAGCCTTTCATTTCATTCCAGTTCCCGCCGCCGCTGTCACTCGCCTTTATTTTTTCAAAATGTAAAATTTATACAAACAGCTTGTCGATTGTCGATACAATATTGTATGAACTGGAGAATGTATAGAATGTAGAATGTAGAAATGTGCAACAAATTTCCATGTAGATCTACAATCTCCAATCTACATACACTTACAATTCACATTCACATTCCACGTCCAGCTTTTTCCAGATTTTCCCACCGTCAAAAAAAGAAGCCTCGTCTTTTGTCAACCAGTCAGCCAGAAACTATTTTTCTTTTCCATCAGTTCAAAAATTCCCCTTTTCCCTTTTTGTATTCATCTTCCTTCGGTTCATGACTCTTCTCTCTCTCTCTTTCTCTCTTTCTCTCTTTAGACATCTTTAGATATGAACTGGGTTGACGGGTGAAATCACATAGACGAGATTTTGATAAAACAAAATCCAAATTTATTGTAAACTTTTCGACATCCCCTTTCTTTAAAGGGTAGACATGGAACATAATATAAAATATAAATGTACAGATGGAACATGGATAAATCTAAATCTAAACTATGTAAAAGAAATCAGGACAGTTCAGGAAAATCCAAACTTCTTAAAAAAAGTACCATGCTAAAAATAAAGAGTCATTTTGTGTAGTACCAGATGAAAACGTACTGGTTTGTTCTTCTTCTGGCTTATTCTTAGTTAAGAGTTCAGAATAATCAATGCAGCTACAATGAAATGTCGTGTTTTACACAAAACACGCAGTACGAAGAAAACCAGTTTCACTGGTATAAATTCAGACTCAGACATTTCCCAGACATAGCTGAAAAAGTAAATAAGCATTTAGAATTTAGAAATTAGAAGCGAAGAAGAAGAGCGAGTTTGGTAAATAAAATATAGCAACTCATCTTTCTCTTTCCATCTGCATAATAATTACTCGTCTCATCTTCCGTCTACTGTTAGCTTTCAATTTTTCATACAGGTCGATCAGACCAGACAAGACGGGCATATAGTATACAATATAAACTATACACTATACACTATGCATTGTCAAAGGGAAGGGGAAGCGAAGAAGAAAATGAAAGAAAAAATCCTTTGCTGGTATAAAGGATTTTTCTTTCTCACTTTAAAGTTTTATTAAAGACTGCAAAGGGCAAACAGCAAACAGGATCTAAGCAAAATACGCACACAACTTGTAGTAAAGGAGACAAACAAAGTTGCATCCTTTAGTCTAATTAGCAGGAATTCTGGATTCTGGATTGGGATTCTGAATTTTGACCTGGGAAGAAAACATGGAAAGAGAATGGAGAGGAGGAAACGAAAATATTCAGCAGTCAGTAGTGAGTAGTGAGTAGTAGTGGTGAGTATTCAGCATCACTGAAAACAAAAACAAAAAATAAAAACATGAAAGATTCAAGGTTCAAGATGAAAGAACAGAGTAGCATAAGATATGGTATACGATATGTTGTACAAAACATAATGTTTTCCACCTACTAAATTCTCCAGTCTTCACGATTCTTTTGTACAAAGTAAAAAAAGAGCCCTCATCAAGTTCATAATATGAGAGCAGGATAAAACTGTATTCTACATATAGGAATATATGCATATTACTACAAATATATTATTATATTGTGTATAATATTATGTACTTAACTTCAAATACCTTGCGCACATCTTAGCTCCTTCCTACAGAGAAAAAAATGTGCATGGATAGATAGATAAAAGTAAGAGGTATTCTTTTGTAACTTGAGAGCGTGATATTTCCTGAAACCTTTCGTTATACGTAATATTTATCACAAAATATGCACTTGTAAAAATAAATCCTGACTTTTGAACTAGAAATATGGTACTAGGATAGATAAATCTAATATATTTGATTGATGTGTTTTACAGAGCCCTATGATCCTGCTTTGTGGATTCTCGTGATATTGGTGGGTATACAAGTTTATTCCTTGGCCATATTTGCATTTGAATGGCTTAGTCCTATTGGATTCAATATGAAGGTAAGTCGTAAACACATGTTCTATCTTTAATGCTTTTTACCTATTTCAAAATTTCGACTGTCAATCACATTTTACAGTTTACAATTTACAGCAATCGTGAAAGCAAGCGTTAATTCATAAATTACTATTATTTTGAACTTGTCTGATCTTGTTTGATTGGATCACATGTGGTTGATTTTTCTGGTCTAATTTTAAATTTACAATTTATAGAAAGAGGCCAAACCTGGTGCTAGATTCTCGTTCTTCCGTTCGTGCTGGCTCGTTTGGGCACGACTTTTTCAAGCCTCCGTTCATATTGATCCTCCCTCAGGCTTTACTGCCAAGTAAGTGTGACTCGTTTTCTCATTTTCATATGAATAAGTAATAATTTTCATAATATTGGCCAAAGGAAAAAAGTTCATCCACAACTAAAATGTACCATGTGGAGCATTTTGAATTTTGAAAATTCAATTAATTTTGATTCCTCTTGCTTGCATTGAAAAGCATTGAAAACAAACTGGCATTGGCATTGGCATTGAGCGTGTAGTAATTTTCATTTTGAATTCTGAATATTTCAAAAATCTTGAATCTTGAACGTTAATGACGGATTGTGGAGGGTGAACGTAAAAAGTAAATACTGCCAATTTCCTTGATATTGAGATTAGTTTTGGTTTTGGCATTCGTTTGTCACACGGTTTCTGATATTAGATATTTCATACTTTGTTCATTATATTGATGTCTCCCGTCATTCATGCGAAATACTCCATACTCCATACTCCATACTCCATTCTTCATATCATGTCAATCAGTCTTTTGTCTCTTCTTTTATTCAGTTCATCCTTCACTTTTTTCTTGACATGTTCATAAAACACGAGCTTCATATACAAAGACGACGGAAGGATGGGTTGACATGGAATTTTGAATGAAAAATAAAACACTTTGAGACAAGAGACTTTGTCACTTGGATTTGATTTTGTCAGGGATCGACTTGAAAAATCAATGTCTACATCAGATTTTCCACACACCAGACTCCAGATTCTAGATTCTAGATTCTAATAAACAAGACAGTGACAAAGAACTGCCGTATTTTCCTCACTTACTTTTTTTTATCTCCATATTAAATCATTTTTGCCCATGTATCTCAATTCTTTGTATTTGTATTGGAATTGGCCTTTTACTATGATGTGAAGAGTCAAGGATGTCTATTTTATACTATAAAAAAGATCCTCTCGGTTATTATGAAGTTCGCGAGACACATGAACTGCATTGAATATTGAAACAATCTATCACCAAACATAGTTCTCCCTCTTGACTTTTGACAACAAGGTTTCAGCATTTCTATGCTTATATCATGAACATTATAAATAGATATTCTGATATTATAAACGTACATGTACGTTTTATTTTAGGCTCTAGACTCTAGACTCCAGACTTGTTAATTAATTAAACGTCAAAAGGCGTCAAGCGTCATGAACTTTCCTATATACAAAACTGCATAGGTAGATACTATTTAGATACATAGAAAAAATTCATTCATGTCAAAACAAAAAATGAGGGTCAAATGAAAAAAGAGAGAAAGTTGGCAGTTTTATGACCCTGAATAAAAATCTTTCTCACCACAACTTTCAAATTTTATGTGGATATGGAATCTGTATGATGCGCGGTTGTTGGTGTTGTTGTGGCTGTTGGTGTTTGATATGCACAAGAATTTACAACCGTTTGGAGTTTGGAGTTTGGAGCTTTGAGTTTTGAGGACTACGGTTCCGTTGTGCACCGTGCATAGTAAATAGTAGGTGAACAAGGAACGTGGTGAAAAATAGCCAACAAAAAACCAAAACCCAAACCAAAACTGGAGCACATGTACAAGAGCGAGTATATTTATGTGTAATATGTGATATTTGACATGGAATATATATTCGACAGTGAAAATCAGAAAAGAAATGAAAAGTTTTTGTACTTTTACTTCCAGTTCTTTGGTTGATGACAAAAACTTGCATAATCTGTCAATGTCATCGAATGCTGAATGCTGAATGCTAGAGTGGGAGTGGGAGTGAGTGTGAGTTTGAGTTTGAGTGTAAGAATTCATAGCGGTTACTCAAACGCATCTACACTACACACAGTACAGCTTGGAGTTTGGAATTTGGAACTTGGAGTTTGGAGCAAATCACTCATGAATACAGTAGTTTGTGCATGTGTATCTCCAGTACCTACTATATATTACATATTATACTCGTAACTCGTACATTCCGGTCGTTTGGTAAACTCTCTCTCTTCTCGTTGTTCCTTGCTCCTTGCTCCTCTTTCGTCACTTTTCACTCCTCACATCCTCATTCACACTCATAAAACATGCAATATTTGAAAAATTCTGCATATACAGACAGTCAAAGCTCAAAGCTCAAAACTCAAAACATATTACGTATTACGGTTTTGGTTGGAAAAACGTGTTTGTACTTTTGATCACCTTTATTTTCTCACTCCCATAATATACAAAATACAAGCATTTGCATTTATGTTTAAAGGAATAAAAGAAGAAAATCGGAGAGTAGAGGAGAAAACGAATGGAAAATGCAGAATCTATGGATATTTTTATGATGGTCGTCTCTTCGAATCTCTATTCAAATTTTATGGGGTGTCTCAAATTCAAATCTCAAACGATTTTTACACATTCACTCGAATCTTAAATTCCAATTCTGGATTCTAGATTCTAGTTTCTAGATTCGGTAGGTCTAAAATACCTCTGTCTAGAGAGTCTAAAGTCTACGGTCTATACTGTAGAGTCTAGACTCTAGAGCCTACAGTTGATAGTTTACAGATAGCACGCATCCTACATAAACGAGGGGAATGGATAAAAATACAGACATTTTCATTCTTGTACCGCTCAAATAACTCGTAGCAGTTTGTCCTGGAATTCTCTAGTTTATCTGTGTAATATTTGCTGTGAACTTCTGTCTTGCTCCATTTATGGAAAATGGAGGAAAATGGGAAATGGGTAGAAAGTAGAAAGTAGAAAGAGAAAGTAAAAACATCCACAGATCGTGACATTATCACCAGTCTGTCAGATTATAACCCGCGTTCATCATCCACAGTCCACAATCCATAATCTATAGTCCAAACTCAGTGTGCGGAATCAGATTGAGATGGAAAAAGACGCGTCGCATCATATTACATATTCAACATTACACATTGTTACATGTAAAATAAGAGCCAAAAAGTTAAGTTTAGGAGAAGCGACAATCGACAAGAGTAAAAGTCAAGAGTCAAGAGTCAAGAGTCACTTGTTTGAAATAGATACAGACAAGACAGAGGAAACTCTCCGTCGTCCTTTTTATTCATATTACATACATTGAATGTTGAAAGAGTTCCATCTATATTCTACATACATTCTTGTAGCTTCTTGTACAGTGTACATTTTACACTGTACGTACATAAAGTAATGCATAATCCACACAGACACATTCTGTCGTTACTGAACTGAAAGTGTTATGATTATTGACTGTTTTATTGCACAAAATTTGTATCTTATGTCTTATGCATAATGTTCCTTGTGAATATTCCCTTGTACTCAAAGTACATGTAGAATGTATGTAGAAAGATGTGGAGAAAGTATCTACACACTACAAACATATGCATCATACATGAAGTACATGAAAAGTATAATGTAATAATATAATATCTAATATCTAATGTTCGTTGTAAAGTAAAACTCTTCTCCTTTTCAAGTACATAAACTCTGCCAACTTTTGTATTAGTTTTACTTTTACTTTAGCCATCCAGAAATTTCCTGTGAAAACTTTCACTGTTCTACGTTCTACGTTCTAGATTCTAAATCCTACATACGTAAATTCTAGTCTATGTGCACCACTTAACTTTTCAATCTACATGGGTGTATAGTGTATACAAACATGTAATACATGGAAAACATCATGAACAGGATTTTATGCCGGTTTCAAATTACCTTGTGTAAAATGTAAAAATGTGCTACAGGGAAAATTACACTTTATGTAAAGCGATTACAACATTTACAACATATCAGTATTTTGATGCAAAAGATTATTTGTTGATTTATTTTGTTTCTTTTATCACTTACTATTATCACAATCGACAAATTTGTTCTTTCATCTTTCATCATCCGTAAATTTCCCGCTGACGCGCATCATGTTTTTTCTGATTGAATTCAATAGGTCGAACGTGGAAATTTAAAAATTCCAAAAATATTAAACTTTATTTCAAAATGAAAAGTGATGACAAATGTAAAAAGTAATTTTTAATTTTTGTTTGGTGTTTTTTGTGTTTCAGGATGGTCGTCCACGTTTGGTCCATGTTCGCAGTGGTCTTTTTAGCGTAAGTACAATTTATACACAATATTCAATACACAATACTCAATACTCAATAGATTATACATGTGAGATGTAAGTGGATGGGAAATCCGAATCACGTTACCTGGTCGAGAGCCTCATATCGGATTTCCTGAATGAGATTTAAATACATTACGATACAAAATACAGCATCCGATAAGGAGAGAGAAAATGTCCTGAGATTATATATGACGGTTCGGATTTAGGTTTTAGGGCTTTCGGAATAAAGGAATTTAAGGAATGGGAAGGGATAAATCTAGAATCTAGAATCTAGAATGTAGAATGTGGGAAAAGATGCTTGGCTTGGATTTATGATAAATAGAGCAATAATGTGATTTATACCGTTTTTTACAGTACATACACCGCCAATTTGGCCGTCTTCATGATCACCCGTGAGGAAAGTCATAAATTCCTGGGAATTCACGATACAAGGGTAAGTAAAAGTCCTCTTTTTTTGCCAAAATCATGGCATAAAATAATGGTGCAGTAATGTCACCCGATTTCGGATTTCTGATTCCTGATTTACACTTACCATAACTGTTAAAGGGAAAAAATTGTAATATTATTACACAATCTTTTCATCCAGTTTTCATCAAATATCGCAGTCATTATCATAATAAATTGTCATTTTCCCTTGGCTGTTGAATGCTTATCCCTTTAGTTGGCTGTATATTATTG